>LPNX010904836.1:144801-159040 GCA_001517045.1 Pseudotsuga menziesii
TGAAACACGTCATTTGGGACACCCTAATTATTGAAGTTACCAAGTTTAGGCACTACCTTAATTATATTGATGATTTGTGTGGATTGATAGATTCATCTCAGCAGAGATTGAGAGTGGTAAATGAACACATGGCGAAAAGACCTCTCGCTACAGCCCAAAACACCCTGGATTTCCTGAATTCATTAACATATCAAAAGTTGCATGACATGGGCATAAAGGACAGAGTCTCAATAATCCTGTCAGCAAAGAAAATCATTCACAAGCACCAGTTAATGAAGATTGTTCAGGACAGATTAGAAGAATTAATGGTACAGGTCAGCAGGTTCAAAAAAGAGTTTGAAGGGCTGTTCGAAGACGGGTTGCCATGCTTCTGGAACGAAAAAGGTCGAATGCTCCCGCGGGAAAATTATAATACCCTGATTGTCAGGGCTCCTATGGACCATTCAAAGTTTAATGAGCTGGATAAAATCCTGTCAGGACAGACCATTGTGGACATGCTAACTGAATATTTCAAAGTCCTGCAGAAGTTCACAGCTATCAGAACCAGATTGCCTAAAAAGTCCTACGAAACATACATGGAGCTCGAGGTGGCCATCCAGGAAATGGTGGAAAGCGACACCCCAAGTTTCGAACAGTGGAAGGCTGTAGAGCGGCTGGGGAAAAAAAAGTTTACTCTTCCTCCGTAGGAACAAGTGGCAGGTACTGTGGAGCTAATGGGGCAAAGACTCGGAGCTGATTTTGAAAAAGACGTGGTGCTGTTGGAGCAAAGATTCGGAGCTGATGGACCAAAGTTTGTTATCCAGTTGTTTCATGCTCTATGATCGGTTAGGAATGGAATTGTAACAACTTCCTAGTGGTGTAGGATTTCAGTTACAAACTCTAATTTACACCGGTCATTCTATTATTGATCTGCTGGAGGCAGACTTATTATTTGATCTATAAATTTGTATCTCTTTTATGAGATGGGGGTTGGAACCCATCAAGAGAATTTCTGGTTTGGAAAGACATATCTGTTTTGAGTAATAAAGTGAATGCATGAGAGTTTTCTATCAGAGATTCATGTGTCATTGATGTTGCAGTCTGTGCCATCTCCCTTATGTGCTTGTTATTTCCTTTGTGTAACACTCCATTTTGTTCTTCCTTCGTATCTAGAATGCAGTGTTGAATGAGTAGAATTCATATGTTTATGCTCTATTCATTATTTCAGATATTATATGATTTTTCTGCTAAAATTGATATGGAATTCGTCTTAGACGCTCTATATTGATGGACTATTTTCTCATCTCTTCCGTTTCACCCAGATCAAACTTGATGACTGTAATGATGTGATTATCTTGCCTTTGATAGTTCTCGTGTATGTATATTTATGATCTTTTACATGTATATGACTCCATGCCCAATGGATATGCGATTGGTTCAGCCAAATGAATGAATGCTTAAATATTGTTTATCATTTTGATTTTGTAAAATTTGTGTTGAGAGATACCTCTCTGGGCGAGACCATCAATTTCTTCCTAAAGTGGTTTCGCTGTTACCTTAGAGTGTGCCTCCTACAACTTGGGTACATTCTGAGTGATAACAAACTGGCGCCGTTGCCGGGGACGAAAGTGCATATCTGCCCCGGGAAAACGACAAAGATTAAGAGAGATTTATGTGGGCAAACAGGATTTTCGGAAACAAAAGGAGGTTGTATCTTTTCCCTGGCGACTTCACTGTGAAATTATCCAGAATTCAAGAACGACATTCTGGCTTCAAAAAGACATACACGAGGTAACTCTGATACCCAAATTCTGAAAAGCTTTGAAGATCCAGAAAGATTGTTTAAAAAGAAGAATAAAGAAAAGCTAGATTTTCGTTTGTTTGGCCCCTCATCATCACCAGATTCTCATACTGATACAGAAGGGGAAGTCAGTACTGTGCATACCCTATTGAGAACCAAGTCTGAATCTGACCTTGCAAACGCTGAGTTTAATCCTCATAGGCTAGAGACTTATCTGTTAGATACCATCCGGGGGAACGTGCAACAAGCCCCTGAAACTTATACACCTGCTTCTGATCATACTCAAACTGTCTCGGTTCCTGTGAACCCGCCTGCACCAATGGCCGCTAGGTTTGCTCCCTTGCGTTTACCCGCTGCATTACATGACCTTCCCCAAAATTATTCCCAAATAATTTCTTTATTTGATGGGGAAGGGGACATAACTGCAAAATAACATGTTGCCAAGTTTGAATATTTCATTGACCTGGAAGAAGTGGACTACCCTGATGTCAAAATGTGGTTATTTGCCCAAAGTCTGTCTGGAGAGGCGAAGAAGTGGTTTAAGGACCTTCCACAAGGGTCTATTGTTAATTTTCAGGCCTTTCAGAATGCATTCTTGGATAGGTGGGATGACAAACTAAATCCTCTGCAACTTTTGTCTCAATATAATGGTCTCAAGAAAGGAGGTTTTGAGTCTGTTCATGAATTTTCAAGCAGATTCATGAGGGCCTACAATTCTATTCCAGAAGATATAAAACCTTCCCCTGCAGCTGCTAAACTGCATTTTGCTTGAGCTTTTGATAATGATTTTTCTTTCTCCTTGCGGGAAAGGAAGTCGGCAACCCTTGCTGCCATGTTTACTGATGCCCTAGAGGTGGAAGCAAACATGATGGCTAGTGGAAAGATGAAGCATAGAGATATGGACAGGAGAAGGAAAGAAGAAAATGTACCTTCTACTTCATCTTCTACTGCAGATGTTAAGTTTGAGATGATGTTGAAAACTATGGAGAAGTTGATGGATAAGTTAACCATGGACACCAGGCCTTTTAACAGAGAGCAAGGATATCCCCAGATCAGGAATCCGAATTTTAGAAGGCCAAATCCTCCTGCTCCTCCCCAAAATAGGCCAAGGGACCAGAGGAATCCAAGAAACCAAGAAGAACAGCCCATCTGCCCACCTTTCCCTGAAAATTATGTTGGCGATGAAGAGGACCCACCAGAAAATGAGATCCACCTGGTCGGGGAACAAGACTCAGAGATATATCTCAGTGAAGAAGAACATAATATGTTTGCACAGGAAGATGCAAATGAAGAATTCGAAAATGAGTCATATTAGAGGGGTTACTTACATGCAATGGATGATGTTCAAAGGAAAATGCGGATAAGAAATAGAGATGTCCCTATAAATAAGGGGAAGGCAAATCCAAATCAGCCTTCCTCTAGTTCTGTGAATGTAGAAAAGGGAAAGGGGCAACAGAAAGAAACTTCTATGAACAAAGAAGTTGAAAATGATGTACAGCAGGATAAAGTAATAAAAAGGGCGACTTCGGTTGAGGTAGAAAAGATTAGTGCTGGTTTTAACCTGCAAAATGAGTTGTCTAAACTGAAGATCTCTGTTCCATTTAATGAGTTATTGAGAAACACTGAATACAGAGATACTATTTCAAAAATGGTCAAAGACCAAGGTGAAGGGTAGTCTGACATTTTAAATGTGAGTGATGATAATCCTGCTATATCATTTGGATCAAAAGCTGAAAATTTAGAGGGTGAAGAGGTGCCTCCCTTCTACCTAAGTCTGAAGGTGCTCGACAAAGTGGTCCACAATGCTATGTTAGACTCCGGGGCGTCACATAATCTGATGCCCAAAGGAGTGGTAGAGAGTTTAGGACTAGAGGTAACAAGGCCCTATAAAGATCTGTACTCTTTTGATTCCAAGAAGGTAAAATGCCTGGGACTAATTAAGGACATGGTGGTAACCCTGAACAAACTCCCTTCTAAGACCATAGTCATGGATGTAGTAGTGGCAGACATCCCACCCAAATTTGGGGTATTGTTATCAAGATCTTGGACTTCCAAGTTGAAAGGCAGCTTGCAGATGGACATGTCATACGCTACCATCCCAGTTCCTGATGGGAGCAGAAGGCTGTATAGCGAAAAAAGAACTCCTTATGTGGTTAGCAGTCAGGATAAGCCCGAAGTCCATCATATATATGTTGTTGACACTGATTTGGGATCTTCCATATTTTTTAATGATACTGCCCCAGATGATTTGGAAGCTGCATTACAAGAGAAATCTGAAGAACAGGAGAAGTACGAGGTGAATAAAGAAAAAGAAGTTTTGGAACAGCAAGCTCTGGAAGAAAATCAGAAAAAAGAAGGCCAATGGATCATGTATTTTGATGGATCTGTTGCGAAGGTTGGTGCTGGGGCTGGTATCTACATCATTTCTCCTATCCATGATTTCAAAGCTTTGTCATACAAATTGCTTTTTGAATGCACTAATAATGTAGCAGAGTATGAGGCCCTGTTATTGGGGTTACATGCTTTGAAGGGTCTGGGGGCTCAGAGGGTCAAGATCTTGGGAGATTCCGAATTGGTGATAAATCAGGTAAATGAGAGTTATCAAACTAAGCATCCTCGGATGAGGGTTTACAGAAATGAAGTATGGGATATGCTTCATAATTTCTTTACAGAGTATATAATTCAGGTGGTTCCCAGGGTTGACAATATGGTGGCTGATTCCTTAGCAGTAGCCGCTGGAAAATTCGAAACGCCAATGACCAGTCAAAAGGAATACCAGGTGGAGATTTTGAAAAGACCTTCTATCCCTGAAAACTACAAATACTGGCAGGTATTCAAAGATGATATGCAGATTCGGAGGTTTCTAGAGTTGTCAGGAGAGTTTGTGAATACTCAGGTTGAAATTGAAAATGGCAATGATAGGACCCCCGAAGATGATGAGGAAGTTGAGTCAGAAGAAGACGCTAAGAAGTTGAGGAAAACCTTGGGAGGTAAAGATATCATCCAGCTCAAAAACAATTTCATACCAAGAGGCCTGATTCCTTTAGAAAGACTCTTTGATCAAAATGATGTTGCCAAGAACCCCAAAGTGAAACCAGTTGGTGATGCAGTTGAAGATAAAAATATTGGCTCTGAAGGAGATCCTAAAATCATAAAACTATCCAAAAAGCTGTCTGAAAGGGAGAAAGAGGAGTATGTAAAGTTGATGAAAAAGTACACTGATGTGTTTGCTTGGAGCTATGAAGACATCAAAGAATATGATACCTCTATCAAACAGCACACTATTCCTATAAAACCTGGAGAGAGGCCTTTTAAACAGAAGCTCAGGAGGATCAACCCTAAATTGCTCCCTATCATTGAGAAGGAAATAAAGAAGTTATTTGAGGCCAAGATCATTGTAACACTCAGATTTTCTAGGTGGGTTGCTAATTTGGTCCCTGTCAGGAAAAAGAGTGGAGAGATAAGACTATGTATAGATTTTCGCAATTTGAATAAGGTCTCCATGAAAGACAACTATCCTCTACCTAATATGGACCAGATGCTGCAACAAGTAGTGGGAGCTAAAAGGATTTCGATGCTAGATGGCTTTTCTAGGTATAATCAGATCAAAGTGCTGCTAGAGGATCAGGAGAATACTGCCTTTACCACACCATGGGGAACTTTTATGTATGCTAAGATGCCTTTTGGTCTGATGAATGCTGGAGCCACCTTCCAACGAGCTATGGACATCGCTTTTGCAGGAGAGATTGGATTTTTTTTGGTGATCTACATGGATGACATCACATTCTACTCCAAATCTGACAAGGAACATCTGCATCACCTGGAGAAAGTTTTCATGAAGTGCAGGAAGTATGGTATATATCTGAATCCTAAGAAATCTAATTTTGCACTAGAGGAGGGAAAGCTGCTAGGACATATAATATCCAAAGATGGCATAAAGATTGATCCTGAGAGAGTAAGTGTAATCCTAAAAGTGGGAGAGCCCAGAAGAAAAAAGGAGGTACAATCATTTTTGGGACAGGTAAATTTCTTGAGGAGATTTATACCAAGCTTCGCTGAAATTTTGATGTGTATTACTAATATGTTGAAAAAGGGTCATGAAATAAAATGGAGTGCAGAAGCCAAGGATTCATTTTGGGGAATCAAGAAAGCTATTTCAGAAGCCCCTGTTCTGGTAAGTCCAAATTTTGCCAAAGAATTCTCAATATTCTCCTATGCTTCGGAGCATACTATAGCAGCAGTATTATTGCAAAAGAATGATGAAAACCAGGAACAACCTATAGCTTTCTTGAGTAAGATACTTCAGGATGGAGAATTGAAATATGACATCATGGAAAAGCAAGCCTATGCTTTGGTTAAAGCATTAAAATATTTCAGAGTGTATGTTCTGCATTCACATATAATTGCACATGTCCCAACCGCTGCCGTGAAAGCAATTTTGACCCAACCTGATCCAGAAGGCAGGAGAGCCAAATGGATAGCTACCTTATTGGAATATGACCTAGAAATAAAACCCACGAAGCTGATCAAAGGGCAAGGGTTGGCTAAAATGATGACAAATTCAAACTGTGAATCCTTGCAGATAAATTTTTTGTCTCACCAATCTGGTCAACTGGGCACAGAGATAGAGGTGATGATTGATTTTGTGACATCCCCATGGTATGCTGATATTGTGTATGTCCTCCGAAATTTACAAGCACCAGAGGGATTAAGTAAGTCAAGAGCCAGATCTGTAAAGTTGAAGTCTGCTAAATATTGTATCATAAATAAATATCTTTATTGGAAAGACCCTGGAGGGGTTTTGCTAAATTGTCTTCTGGAGGATGAGGCCCAGCAAATTACAAGAGAATTTTATAGGGGAGACTGTGGAGGACATCATTCCTGGAAGGTGACAGCCAACAAAATCCTAAGAGCTGGTTATTATTGGCCTACATTGTTCTCAGACGTATATAAAGAAACTAGCAAATGTCATCAATGCCAAATTTTCGATGGTAAGAGAAAGGTATTACCTCTTCCTCTAAATCTGATAACAGTAGAGGCACCTTTCCAGCAGTGGGGTTTTGATTTTATTGGTGAAATAAACCCCAATTCATCAGGGCAGCACAGATGGATTTTGACAGCTACAGACTATTTTACTAAGTGGATAGAAGCCATTCCTACCAAAAGGGCTACTGAACATGTGGTCATGGATTTTCTTGAAGAAAATATATTGGCTTGATTCAGGTGTCCAAAAAGAATAGTAACAGACAATGCAGCTGCTTTCAAGTCCAGAAAAATGATAAATTTCTGTCATAAGTATCACATAAGTCTCAATCATTCGACAGCCTATTATCCTCAAGGGAATGGGTTGGCTGAGTCCTCGAACAAAAGTCTAGTGAGGATCATCAAAAAGATGTTGGAGGACAATAAGAGGTCGTGGCATACCAAATTGAAATATGCTCTATGGGTTGATAGGATTAGCACGAAGAGAGCAATCAACATGTCTCCTTTTCAGCTGGTGTATGGAGCCAAGGTGATTTTCCCTGTATCTTTAGGGGTTCCAGTTATGAGGTACTTCCAAGATCAGCAGGAAGAACCGAATCACATACAACGAAGGATAAATCAGATCATTGAGCTTGAAGAGCGAAGGTATAAGGCTTATGACAAAGTGCAGTCACACCAAGAAAAAATGAAAAGTACTTTTGACAGAAGGGTCAAAGAAGAACAATTTCAGATCGATGACCTGGTTTTGAAGTGGGATACCCCTAATGAAGAGAAACACGGGAAGTTAGACCCTATGTGGGTTGGACCGTATGTTATTGCTGGATATAGAGGGCAGAATGCATTCTTGCTGGAGTACACAAACGGGGTTCCTCTTGAGAGCAACCCTGTAAATGGGAGATATCTGAAACATTACCTATCCTAGGGGAGGAAGGTAAAACTTGTATTATAGACTGTATATATTTGCTGTACCAGTCAATAGGTAGGGTGAGCCGAAGACATTTGGAGCTTGCCGTGAAAGCCCCAAGGTCCAGGAACCGTACCATTCCTTTCTAAAAAACATACAAAAATGATATACTTGCAAAAAACAAAAAGATGAGTTTTTGGGAGTCATTATGCAGAATCCAAAGACAGGCACCTGGTCTACGAGTTCTTTGATACCTCGCAGGGAGGATATCATCCCCAGATGGAGCCAGCTGTTAACACACTGCATTTAACAAAAGAGATATAAGACCAAGGGGAGGTAAAATTTCATTGTTTAAATACTTTGGTTTAAATATTATCGTACAAAAGTGACGTAATGGTCTAAAGAGCAGCCAAGTTAGCAAAGTCCTAGGCTGTGATCGAAAGGAGGAGCCAATCCATGGCCGATACTCCTTTCACCCTTCAAAACACGCGAGTAAGATAGGGGAAGTTCGGGCCTTTAGGCGCCTGCACACATCAAGGGTTGTAACATTGTTCGAGGCTGATCTACGGCTCATGCTAAATTCGTTGTCTGAAAGTGCAAGGTAGTTAAGGAAATGGAGGACCAGCGAAATCACATATAATCCTCTCGATCCGACGGTGGAGGGACGGAATCGGATCACATCGGCAGTCATATTTGATTCCACGGCCGGAACTTCCACGGCGGATAAGCATCAGGGCTTCCAGCGGAAAAGGTGCGTGGAGGTTGATCCAACGACCGAGGATTGAAAACAGCATGGATCAACAGATATGTTGGTTTCCGAGAAATTAACATGCACGCGGGATAAACTTCGATCCACCCAGCGGAACCCATTATTGGCTGCTCGATCCAACGGTTGGAGATCAGAGCATAGTGGATCAACGACTAGCAATGATTCTGGAGTGGAAACTTGCACACCCGATAAACCCACAGAGCCTAGCGGAATGTGATATGTGTCACAGGATTGGGTGGTTGATGAGCGCTGGGCAATCTCATCGACGGGCGAAAAGAATTCCGCAGGAGGACCAAGTGCGAAGGATAATCCCGGATTGCCCAGCGGAATTTGGTACATGGCACTTGATCTGACGGCGCATGGTCAAAGGCAGATCGCATCGACGGCTGGGAACGATTCCGCTGAGCAAAGTTGCTCGACGGTTAAGAGGGAAGAGCCCAGTGGAATTGGTAAATGAAACATGATCCGATGGCCCGCCTGTAAAGGAAGATCAGATCAACAGCTGTGGATGTGTCCGGGACCTAGAGTTGCACGGTAGTTAAGGTCAGACGGCTCAGCGGAATGTGGGACGTGGCGTTTAATCCAATGATGAGGGGCGGAAGTACGTCACATCGACGGTCACGAGCGACCCCGGAATGGAAACTTACACGGTGCTTAAGCGCCAAGATGCCCGGCGGAAAAGGACACGTGGTGTACGATTCGAAGGCTAGAAGTTTGCACAGAAGAGATCAAAGGTCAGAAATGAGCCCGGAGGAGAAAGGTGCACGGCTATTAGAGATAAGTAGTGGTTGGGGAAATAAATGCTTCCCACGTGTCTAGTCGGGGCAGTCCTATAAAGGCAGAATTGACCTCTTCTGCAATAATTTTATTGCTCGGGACCCGGCGAAAAGGACCTATCGATTTGGGCGCTTCCAGTTGTCAGTACCAAACGCGCTCCGAACACGGGCCTTCACAGTGAGCCAGGTAGGACCTTGATACTGTAACTCCTTCACCCAATTATTATTATAAATTGAGAAATGGACCAACAGAGTGAAGCTTCTGTGTCTGGTCGGGTCTCGGATGAAAGGGAAGAATTCTTGGTAGATAGACACAGAGGTGTCTGCGACCCTTTCCTGTCTACAGGAAGTGTGTCTGGCAGCAAAGAAAGGTTATGGTATTGTTTTTTGCAGGGAAATAATGTTCTGAATGTGTGCAAGTCCTTTTTATACTTTTTCGCCCTGGAGAAAAACCTCCACTTCCCTGAATTTTCCGAATGGTGCGCAGTAAATTATTCTCCCTCTCGGAGGGTCATTGTGAGTCAGTCTGTGTCTAGGATATTGTGTAAAATTGATGCTTCAGTAGTTAGAGAAAATCTTAATTTGCCCGAAAGTTATCCTGGAAACCGTGAGTCTGTGAATAAAGCCGTCCTTGCTGAGTTTTTCTGAAGTTGCCCAATCGATGCTCACTCTCGATTCCTGTCAAGTATCCTGAAGGAAGGTCAGTCCCTGGAAAGCCTCTCCTTACCTTACCCCTTGCACATTTTTAGAACTGAGGTGCGGTTAGTGATGTATTTGGTTTGTCAGGTGTTGGGTCTGGATGATGATTGTCATATAGGTCATGTTGTCCTCGGTTTCCTGCTAAAGGTAAATTCTTTGAGTCCCGAGTCCCAGTCAGCTCCTGTCCTTAATTTAGATGAGTATCTTGCCGAGGAAATCCACCTCTAGCTGAGTGAATTTCCCAAGGTCTAGTTTTTTAGGTTTCAAACACACTTACTTAACATGTTGATATGTTCCAATGTTACCGAACTGAAGTTCTTGAGTACTCTGTCCCCTTCTGATTTGCCGAAGCAAATCCACCTGATCGAATTTGCCAATTCGATCATGTCCGAAATATACAGGATGCTGTTTGATGGAGAATTGCCGTGGGTCTTTGATGAAATGAAATATTTGATGCAGTCTTCACCCAAAGGTCGGGTGGGAGACTGGTTCCTGTACAAAGATTACACCGTTTTAAGAGTGTATGGCTTTACCGGTCAGCCTTATAGGTTTCCTTCCGTTTTAACTCCAAGGATTTTTGCTCTGGATTTTATGAGACAAAGGTTGTTATCAGAGGAGGAGCACTTTGGTGCTTTCAGGAAATCTTTAAATATTAAATTTCCTTTTAAGGTCGGCCCTTTCATTTTTAAAGGCAAAGGTGCCCTGACATGTATAGAGAAATTGATGGAACCTATGGATTTCGTTAAGGATGTAAATATGAACTACGACCCCCACCAGGTTATTTCATTAAGAAAGCAAGCAAACAGGAACAAACCGTTTGAACATCAAGCCGTTGAAGGGTTATCTGAAACAGCTAATTTGCTCACATTCACTAACGAGTCCAATGCTGAGGCAGAGGCAAATCCTGCATCTTGTTCAGAGATCCAAATCACAGAGGGTGTCAGTGTTGCTGTCAAGAGGAGTTTGGACGAAGCCGAGACTATGGATGTGGATGAACAAACATCCCATAAGAAGGCGAAGCTGCTCAAAGGAGGTGAGATCGTGGATGAAGGGAAACCCGAAGTTTCCAAAAAGGCTGCTTTGGTTTCCCTGAAGACAGTATAGGTTAGTCAGTTTTCCTTTAAATATTCAGAAGGTGATATTAACAGTCTAGAATCCGGCTCCCTATTTAAATCAAAAGAAGAGCTCAAAACGAGCTACCTAGAGAAGAGGAAGCAATCCCTGGAAGAAACAAGAAATTTGCTCCCAAGGGTAAGGAACCTGCATAGTTCTAAAACATCTCTAGTTTCTGCTAGAGATACGGAGAAAAATACTTTCAAGATGGCCATTGTGAATGATAAAAGAATGTCTGAAATAGAAATCCGTCTGGATAAAATTAGTACTCCAGACAAGATACAGTTACACAAGCAAACCAGCGACATTCTTTATTCGGACCTGTTGCAAGCCATGATGAAGATAAGCAAGTTGGAAGCGTTGGTTGACAAGTTAGAAATCCAATTGAGACATGAGAAAGTGGAAAACAAAGCAAATGTTGTTCAGGTGAAAAAACTGCAAGCAGACATCGCCAGCTCAGATAATACCCAGGCCGTAAAGAAGTTGTTAGAAGAGAAAGATAATGCCCTACAAGTTTTGAAGAAGAGGTTGAAGATGCCAGGCTCAGAACATGTCCAATCAGCAGAATTACTAGCCCTCCAGGAGGAGAAAGATAAACTCCATCAGGAAATGATGGAATATAAAGGGAAGGCTGGAGAGCTACAAGAGGAGAAGGATAAGTGGAATGCCGAGAAGGAAGCACTACTGTCCCAAATTTCCGTAATGGAGAAAAACCAGACTGTGGAAAAGGAGGTTATGGATGAGCTAATAAGGCAAACCCCTGCCGGTGACGACTTATCTATTGTAGCTATCCGAAAGCCATTAGTTGATTGTTCTGGAGATGACCTGTTGGAGTCTATGTCCCAAGTGATTTTGAAGGGGGAGACTATTAATGAATTGCAAGCCGAGAATGAGAAGGTGAAAGCCGAGTTAACCAAGGTAAGCAAAAGCAGAATGCAGCTCTTACAGGACAAGCGCCAATTACAACAGAAGGTTGACGAACTGAAAGAAAAATGTATTGGGAAGGGCCCCCTTCAGGGGGCGAAACACATCATTTGGGACACCCTAAGTATTGAAGTTACCAAGTTTAGGCACTACCTTAATTATATTGATGATTTGTGTGGATTGATAGATTCAGCTCAGCAGAGATTGAGAGTGGTAAATGAACACATGGCGAAAAGACCTCTCGCTACAGCCCAAAACACCCTCGATTTCCTGAATTCATTAACATATCAAAAGTTGCATGACATGGGAATAAAGGACAGAGTCTCAATAATCCTGTCAGCAAAGAAAATCATTCACAAGCACCAATTAATGAATATTGTTCAGGACAGATCAGAAGAATTAATGGTACAGGTCAACAGGTTCAAAAAAGAGTTTGCAGGGCTGTTCGAAGACAGGTTGCCATGCTTCTGGAACGAAAATGGTCGAATGCTCCCGCAGGAACATTATAATCACCTGATTGTCAGGGCTCGTATGGACCATTCAAAGTTTAATGAGCTGGATAAAAGCCTGTCGGGACAGACCATTGTGGACATGCTAACTGAAGATTTCAAAGTCCTACAGAAGTTCACAGCTATCAGAACCAGATTGCCTAAAAAGTCCTACGAAACATACATGGAGCTCAAGGTGGCCATCCAGGAAATGGTGGAAAGCGACACCCCAAGTTCCGAACAGTGGAAGGCTGTAGAGCGGCTAGGGAAAACAAAGTTTACTCTTCCTCCGTAGGAACAAGTGGCAGGTACCGTGGAGCTGATGGGGCAAAGACTCGGAGCTGATTTGGCAAAATACGTGGTGCTGTTGGAGCGAAAATTAGGAGTTGATGGACCAAAGTTTGTTATCCAGTTGTTTCATGCTCTATGATCGGTTAGGAATGGAATTGTAACAACTTCCTAGTGGTGTAGGATTTCAGTTACAAACTCTAATTTACGCCGGTCATTCTGTTATTGATCTGCTGGAGGCAGACTTATTATTTGATCTATAAATTTGTATCTCTTTTATGAGATGGGGGTTGGAACCCATCAAGAGAATTGCTGGTTTGGAAAGACATATCTGTTTTGAGTAATAAAGTGAATGCATAAGAGTTTTCTATCAGAGATTCATGTGTCATTGATGTTGCAGTCTGTGCCATCTCCCTTATGTGCTTGTTATTTCCTTTGTGTAACACTCCATTTTGTTCTTCCTTTGTATCTGGAATGCAGTGTTGAATGAGTAGAATTCATATGTTTATGCTCTATTCATTATTTCAGATATTATATGATTTTTCTGCTAAAATTGATATGGAATTCGTATTAGACACTCTGTATTGATGGACTGTTTTCTCATCTCTTCCGTTTCACCCAGATCAAACTTGATGACTGTAATGATGTGATTATCTTGCCTTTGATAGTTCTCGTGTATGTATCTTTATGATCTTTTACATGTATATGACTCCATGCCCAATGGATATGTGATTGGTTTAGCCAAATGAATGAATGCTTAAATATTGTTTATCATTTTGATTTTGTAAAATTTGTGTTGAGAGATCCCTCGCTGGGAGAGACCATCAATTTCTTCCTAAAGTGGTTTTGCTGTTACCTCAGAGTGTGCCTCCTACAACCTGGGTACATTCTGAGTGATAACAAACTGGCGCTGTTGCCAGGGATGAAAGTGCATATCTGCCCCGGGAAAACGACAAAGATTAAGAGATATTTCTGTGGGCAAACAGGAGTTTCAGAAACAAAAGGAGGTTGTATCTTTGCCCTGGCGACTTCACTGTGAAATTATCCAGAATTCAAGAACGACATTCTGGCTTCAAAAAGACATACATGAGGTAACTCTGATACCCAAATTCTGAAAAGATTTGAAGATCCAGAAAGATTGTTTAAAAAGAAGAATAAAGAAAAGCTAGATTTTCCTTTGTTTGGCCCCTCATCATCACCAGATTCTCATACTGATACAGAAGGGGAAGTCAGTACTGTGCATACCCTCTTGAGAACCAAGTCTGAATCTGACCTTGCAAACGCTGAGTTTAATCCTCATAGGCTAGAGACTTATCTGTTAGATACCATCCGGGGGAATGTGCAACAAGCCCCTGAAACTTATACACCTGCTTCTGATCAGACTCAAACTGTCCCGGTTCCTATGAACCCACCTGCACCAATGGCCGCTAGGTTTGCTCCCTTGCGTTTACCCGCTGCATTACATGACCTTCCCCAAAATTATTCCCAAAGAATTTCTTTATTTGATGGGGAAGG
>LPNX010904865.1:0-14572 GCA_001517045.1 Pseudotsuga menziesii
ATCATAGTAGCCTCCAACCAAATCAACCTGCCAACATTGCATCATACATTTATGCAATCAGATAATATCAATACCACTAAAGCGTCACCTACAAAATACAAATCAGTCAAATCAGTCAGTACATTAAACAAAGAAAAACATGCTAAAATTGCAGACCCCATTATCAGATCCATCTTGCAGAGCGGAATCAGCTCTCCAATTGGCTCTCTGAGTGGGAGGAAGCTTTCCAGATCTCTGAGCTTCATAAAACAATATGCTCTTGCTCAAGGCATCACCATAGTCATGGCCTGCTGCAACACTCCCCACCACCACTGACATGAATAGTGCCATTAATAACAACAACAATGAAAATAATGAAGCCATGGGTAATATACAGAATTGGACTGCAAAGTGAGAGAAGATCTGGCTGCAGTGCAAGTATGGAGAATTGGACTGCAAAGTGAGAGAAGATCTAGCTGCAGTGCAAGTATGGAGAAGAGATGTTATGATACCATTGAGAGAACTAGGAGAATTTATAAGACCATTGTGTGTGGTTCCTGTGATGTCAATATTCTGAATTTGAATTGTCCTCACACCTAAAATTACCTGGCCACGTTCTCTTTGAGGGTTGGGAGCAGTTTAGGAGGAGATCATGACCTCTCATTGAAACTCATATTCAGAGATAATCCAATTCCCAAGAATTATCCCTTACCATTATGAAAAAGCTCATTAATTCACCTATACTTGCCAGTCCCTCGTTTTACAAATTCATTAGTAAAACAATTTGCCAGCTTGCATATGCACTTGTAGTCTAACAAACAGAATGGAAATTTAAGATGGTCAAATAGGAAATTTAAGATGGTCAAATATATCGCTACTGAGCGAACCTACGGTTATTTTTTCAACCTCATTTGGTTGTGCATCTGCATTTTTTAATGCTACTAATAAACGCACAATAAACTCTTTAGGGAAGAACACATGAAAAATGACAAAACTACATTTCAAGTTCAAATTACATACGTCATGATTGTTGTGATCTTCCTCATGTGAGATGTGAGGGTTTCTGATTTTCCCAACGATTTCATGTTGTAATCAGCATGTTTAGTTCAACTTACGGCGATGCATTTTTTTACATTGCATGTGCTAGTCGTTATAATCTATTTTTGGCAAGATTAAATGTCACCAGTGTCCCCATAGGTCTAAAAATTTGGCCAACGTAGTCTAAACCTTGAACGTTTTCGCAGGTCTTTTTCTGCTTGTTTTGGACAGAATTCGGTATTGAATTCTTGGAAATCTAGACTACAGTTGTCAAATTTATATAATTATAGGACTTTGCAGTAATCTAGGGTGCTTAATTTGTTTTTACATTTTAAAGAATTATTTAAACTTTATAAAAAAATAGGATTTAGAAAAATAAATAAATAAATAAAATTGTTAATAAGCCAAAAATTGTTTGACTAAGTTTTAGCCTACTTCTCCGTTTGGGATAAAAAACAATCAAAAAGCCTTTTTTTTTCGGGCAGATTGGTGATTGAATCCAGTTAAAATTATGAATAAAAAATAAATAAATAAATAAATAAAATTGTTAATAAGCTAAAAATTGTTTGACTAAGTTTTAGCTTACCTCTCTGTTTGGGATAAAAAACAACCAAAAAGCCTTTTTTTTGGGTGGAATGGTGATTGAATCCGGTTAAAATTATGAATAAAAATTGCAATTTTATTTATTATGCAATTTTGCAATCAGAATTTTCTGTTATAGACTTAATGTGGTATTTTAAAACTACCCAAATTGTTGAAATAGCATTTTCAGGAATTCCTCCTCTGACCAGATTCCGGTTTGTTGGGGGCTATTTAGTTAGGGCATATACTTCTCCCTACTTCTCTTGTAAAGTCAATGACATAAATGGTTGTCAAAGACATACCTTATTTTTTTATTTTGTAGATAATAAAACCTATTATAATTCAGTTTTTTTTTTAATATTTAATTTAAAATTAATAATTTGTATATTTTGCATGTGTTTTATTTTTTATAAGTATATTTTGTGATATAGTAGTTTTAAAAGAAATTTTGGTTTCAATTCATCGTAATATCCTCTATGTTAAGGAATTATAGTTTTAACTTAATATAGGTTAACACATTAAGGTCAATTGAAGTTGCAAAATACCTAAATATTGTTGTATAAATAATTAAGTCAATACAAGAGATAGAGAGAGATGTAGCTCTTAGTTAAGATAGTTTTCTTGGTTAAGGTTTTTTTAAGATAAATCATGTGTATATTGTGTATGTGCTAGTCAAAATGTGGGTGCTTAGTCCCATTCTATTAATAGTACAAAATTAAGATAAGTTGTATCCATATCCTTTGCAACCAAAATTGACTAGTATACTATTTGATCAACTATCTAGAAAAGGCAAATAATGACAAAAGGTTATGACATTTTAAACAAAAAGTAATGTCCATCTTTAGCACTAATTACAAATCCCATTTCGATGGTAGAACCTAAGTGTTTTGTTGTATCCATTGGGATATTGTAGCTTGTCATAGTGAAGAGACAAAGCGTTCAACTGAGATATTGACTAAAGCAAAGATTTACACCACCAACTCTTGAAACACATTTGAAGTTCCTTCGAATTCTTCCTCTTTTTCTTTAATTCTGGAAATCGTGAATCTAACCTTTAAATCACATTGTTTAGTACGTTGAATGTAAGTTTGAATGTCATTTAATTTAATTGAAAGACCATGTTGTTCAAGCACAAAGCATGGGAAATCTATGTGTTCATCTAGCACTGTTTTCATAACTTGAGTTGCAAGGAGAATGCAACTTCAGCACTACTCTAATTGTGATGCACTACACCTTAGAGCTCTATGAATTTCACTTCAACCATGTACGTGAAACATTGTGGATCCATGCTACATGAAGAAAGGAGGATATATGATACCACACACCATTATAGGAGGAAGATGACATAAGAAGGGGGCTAAGCCAAAGGAAGGAAATCCAATAATGCCAATAGAGAGAAAATGAGTATGTTTATGATTGGGGAAAGCTTTACAAGAGAGGAGATCTGGGAACATCTTTACCTATGAATGGAAATTCCATGTTGCAGTGACAACCTTTGCATTTGTTGGGTGGTGTATGGGGAGAGCATATACCTTATCTCTTGTCAATGAAATGGAGATGTGATAACTAGGGTTAAATAGGTTGTTAAGGAGATTCCTTGCTTTGGAATGCGCCAGAAAGGTGGTGGGACAAAGGGGCCTTGAATGTATACTCTGGATTTATTACATGAAATTGATAAACTAGAATGAGGGAGGCTAGAGGGAGTTCATACCCCTTCACATTCTTAAAAACCCTATTGTGTATTTTGTCATGAGATAAATCATTGATGCTTAAAGTCCCCTCCCTACCAAATTTTGTGAATGACCCTTCTCCAAATGATACCCTTTCATTTCCATTGCATATGCCTCTAAGTTGTTTGCTTGATAAACATCATGAAAGTGGACCTGCTCAAAATGATGGACTAGAGATTTGGTTCTAAGAATGAGTCTAGTGGAAGCGGTTGATACATTTTCCCTCTCTATTCTCATTGCATTAGTGACTAACAACGAGTTTCCAATAACAATTATGGTGTTCCTTGCTATCTTGGCAAATAATTTCAATCCTTCAAAAATCGACATGGCTTCAACCCCATTGTTTATAGTTATGAAAACCCCCCATACAAATTGGTTCTTTCTATATGCCAAGAGAAAAGATGACCTTTCCCCTACACCTCCCAGCCCATAAATTTGATCCAATTTTATTTCCTTCAAAAAGTAGTCATGTTATTTGTAGGTTGGATTCAGTTCTTCTGTGCTGGAGAAAATTGTATTTCCACTTCAATAGGAGTAATTGACTATATAACTTGAATTTGATTCATTTATTTTATAATTTATTAATAATTTTGCAAATATATACATTTTGGTGTCCACTCCCAAGTTAAAGTGGATTATGGTGTTAACATAGAGTTGAATTTTAAAACTCTACATGTAGAATAAAATCAATTACTTATTAGTATATATTTCTATTTAACACGGAGAAGAGTAAATAAATCACACATAAATAAGTATATATTTTTGTTTCGAGGAAAACGTCGAGGTATATCCCTACTTTCTCGAAATGCCTGAATAGAGGACAACTCAATTGGAAACCATTATAGTAACTAGTGTCCATGGGGTTAGAGCAATTGGTAATGAGTAATTGAGATGAGAAGTTGTAAATGGAAGGTCTCATGTTCAAATCCCTCCTGGGTACTTAACAAAAAGAATCATTATAGTAACTAGTAACCCCAAAGAACTATATTGGATTGAACCTATGACCTTATGGGCTTCTTATCAACAACCTACATACACATATGGTAGTTTTTTTTTTTATTCTTAAAAAGACAAACATAAATAATATTTTTCCCACTCCAAACCATTAAGTACCAAAAAATAAAATACAATCTTTCATATTAACAAGTTAAAGGCTTGTCTAGAGAAAGCAAGTTGCATTGGCACTATTTTCACTAGAATAGTTATCATGCTTCTTCTTCACATAGATAATATTGTTTTTTTGACAAGGATCCCCTCTGATTTTGACAAAGAACTACGAATTGGGCTTCTTATCAACAACCTACATACACATATGGTAGTTTTTTTTTATTCTTAAAAAGACAAACATCAATAATATTTCTCCCACTCCAAACCATTGAGTACCAAAAAATAAAATACAATCTTTCATATTAACAAGTTAAAGGCTTGTTTAGAGAAAGCAAGTTGCATTGGCACTATTTTCACTAGAATAGTTATCATGCTTCTTCTTCACATAGATAATATTTATTTTTCGACAAGGATCCCCTCTGATTTTGACAAAGAACTACGAATTCTCAAATATTTTTGAGCTATCTTTGTAATGTCTCTAAACACCGCTAAGACGAAGGTTATCATCATAAAATCTAGGCAAATCACCTAGCCTAATTTTGTGTATGAAAATAACGTCTTAGAGAGACCTATTTTGTACAAAGATATCATAGTTGATCTTCATCACATTCTCAATTGGAACGATATTCCGGAAACAAGTGTTAATGGGTAATTTTACATTTATGGCATCACATAATCGATTAATTGAATCTATAACCTAGTATTTGTACTCAATTTCATCTCACTAGTACACATGTCAAAGAGACTGGTATGTAAATTTTATTGAAGAAAAGAGTAATAGTGAATTTGTTTCCTTGGGTGATGGATGGACTCACTATGTTATAGGATGTGGGGATGTTCATGTCATATTGAATCATACTTTAAATTATATTTTCAAGATTGTTCAATATGTCTCTAACATGAACAAAAATATTATGTATGTTAGTGAGATAACTAAGAACCCTAATTTTTTTGTAAGATTTCAAGGAAACAAGTGTATGGTTACTACTCTTCATGATAACAAAGTGGTTTTTGTTGGTATTTATGAGAAAGGGTTGTATGGTTACTAGCCCTATTTGGAAACAACACCAGGACTTCTTCGGTAGATCCCGATAAGTTTGGAGCCAGACTGTCTCTGGCTCCCCCTTATTTGTTTGGGAGGAAAAGCTTAGACGAGTAAAGTTTGAACTTAAAATATGGAAAAAAGGATTAACCTCCCCTGTTGAGGAAAGGAAAGAAGTACAAAAGAAGCTAGAGGAGCATCAGCTAACTTTAGAATATGTTGAGGTTACAAAGGAATATTTATGTATGGAAGAGGCTCTCCAAACTTCCTTACATCAAGCATGTATGAAAGAGGAGGAATATTGGAGACAAAATTCCAAGAGTCTTTAGCTCAAATTAGGAGATACGAATACCTCTTTTTTCCACAAACAGGCTCAAGCAAGACGTCATCACAACTCCGTCAAGGAAATTCAGATCCAAAATCTTACAATCATTGATTTTCAAAATATTAAATATGGAGCACATCATCACTTTAAACAACTATATACAAAAGGAATACCCAAAGGAGCAATGTCAAAGCTCCTAGATCTAGTCCCAAACCTTCTAATGAACCATTAAAATCAAAAGCTCACTAAACCAGTCACCAAAAAGGAAATAAAGCAAGCACTATAGGAAATGGATCGAAATAAAGCCCCTAGACTTGATGGGTTCACTGCCAGGTTTATCAAGACATGTTGGCAAATCATCAAGAAAGACCTACACATAATGGTCTTGAAATCCCAATCTTGTAGTAAACTAGGAGGCAATACAAATTCAACTTTTTTGGCCTTGATTCCTAAAGAAGCTGGAGCAAAGACTTGGGATCGTTTTTCGGCAAATTTCATTGTGCGATATTGGTTATAAGATTGTTACTAAAGTAATTGCCAATAGATTACAAGCGGTGTTGCCAAAATTAATTCCAGATAACTAGGGAAGTTTTGTGAAAGGCCATCAAATTATGGATAACAACATCCTCATTCAGAAGGCAATACACTCCAACCTTGCAAGAAAATAAAAATGGATGGTTGTAAAGATAGATCTTGCAAGCGCCTTTGACCGCGTCAAACATTCATTCCTCTTAGTTGTTTTAGAGAGATTTGGGTTTGCCAAAGATTTCATCTCTTGGATTAATGTGTGTATCAAAGAACCTTGGATAGCCCCTCTAGTGAACAACAGAACAGCAGAGTTCTTCAAAGTTTCCAAGGGTCTCAGACAAGGGTGTCCCCTCTCCCCTGGGTTTTTTGTCATCCAATCCTCTTTGTTAAGCTTTATGCTGGAAAAACGATACAAGGAGCAAGAAATTTTAGGGATCTGGTTCACCCAGGGTGTTCGGGATATAAATCACACTGATTCGTTGATGACACCCTCCTTTTCGAAGGAGCCTCCCCACAAATAACACAAATTTTTAAATCTAATCTTGATTCTTTATGTGATGTTTCTAGAAGTTGTCTTAATGCAGGGGAAAACCTGATCTATGGTTGGAACATTACTGCTCGAGAACTCAACTCTCTGGAAGGGATCTTTGGGTTCCAAGGTCAACTTGAATGGACCTCCTTCAAGTATTTGGGACTGCCAATTTTCCTAAAGTCTTCCCGATGCTCGGATTCGCTTCCGTTAGTCGAAAATTTCAAGTAGAGGATGCTCTCATGGGGTGTTAGGTGGCTAATTTGGAAGGTAAATTGCTTCTTATCAAATCAGTTCTGACAAGTCTACCTATTTATTAGTGTTCCATGTTATTGGCGCCAGTTGGTATTCTTCAGTTAATGGAAAATAAATACGAAGGTTTTTATGAAAAGGAGGCAATCACAATGATAAGAAATTGCCCCTTGCCAGTTGGGAAAATATTTTAAAACTTTATAGGGAGGGGGGGATCCAAATTAAGGACTTCAAAGCTCAAAATCTTGCTTTAGGGGCAAAAATTATTTGCAGACAGGTTACAGGAAAACTACGTTGAGTAAAGCAAGTCATTTTGAAAAAATATTTCTCGGCCCCCCGACTGAGGAGTCTGGATTTCCTCCCATGTTTAATACGACCTCACCAATATTCCAACTCTGTAAAAAATCCTTGTCGTTCTTCCAAAGAAAAATCTTCAGGGTACTAGGAAATGGGATACTAATCAATTTCTAGGAGGATATGATCATTTGAAGCGAACCCATTTCCATATTGATGGATATAGCCCCCCACTCAAGGGTTGAATGGATGCCTAAGGTATTAGGACGCTCTAGGATTTGTCGATATGAGACTCTAAAGATGGCACTTGGTGTGGATGAAAGCAGTTGGAACCCCTGGATCCACTGCACCCAGATTGGGACTTCCTTCTTATTTTGTTGAAAGGGCAATCCCCTAGATTGTCGTTGACAAAAGACACAAGAGGTTGGGGTGAAGACTCTGCCCTTTACATAGTGGCTCAAGGATACAAGACCATCAAATCTTTACCATCGACCCCTTTTAATCCTGCTTTGTGGAATGGTATCTGTAAAATCAAAAGTCTTCCTAAAATTGATATCTTTATTTGGATGTTGGGCCATCAAAGCATTCTCACCAATGAAAACTTGCACAAAAAGGAATCGCATGACCCTCGAGATCCGTTCTTTGTCTTCAACAAGCATAAATTGTTAACCATCTATTCATAGACTATTCCTATGCAAAGGAAATCTGGCAGACTCTTTTAGGCCATTGGGCTTATGTGCAATTTCCCAGGAACACCTCTGCTCTCCTCTCAAGATGGGGCTCTTTGTTTCACCATCCCTCTCCAATAAAGGTTTGTTTAAGATAGTGTGGTTGACTTTTCCAAAATCTATCCTCTAGAAAATATGTCTCGAAAGAAATGCTCGGATTTTCATAGATAAAGCTTCTACCCCTGGCCAGGTAGTTTCTCGGATCAAAGGCCTCCTCAAGTATTTCATACACTCCAAGTTCCCTCTAGTCAGGACTCCCTCTTCATTACATGAAGAACTGGATCGGGGGAAACATCTAAGTCTTACCCTCTTAGAGTCGTGTGAACCTACACATAAGCAAGACAAGTGAAAGATAAGGATTGAAGGTGAGATTTTCTCACAGCGGAGACAAGATTCACATATTTTCAGTATTTTTTTTATTGGTCTGCAAAAGGAAACCCAAGGGCGGTAGGAGGAGGAGGGATGATTATTTGTCCTGATGGAATAGAAGAATTGAAGTATGCCTGGGGGCTGGGTTCTACAACCAACAACCAGGCAGAAGAACTGGCATTATTGCAAGGAATTAGGGAGCTAAAAAGGAAAGAAATTTCGCAATCCCAAGTCATTGGAGATTCCCAAAGTCTCATTTTTCTAATGGTCACTCGTTCTCTCCCAAAGGAAGTTCATCTAAAGCAAATTGTCTACAGAATCCAAAAAATCGTCTCATAGTTCCAACTTCTTCAATTTTTCCATGCGGATCGCCGAAATAATAAGGAGGTTGATTGCTCTGCTAAGAGTGTGGTAGCCTTAGCCCTTGGTTCTCTAGTTTTGGATGGACATGTGGTGCTTACGAGCCCACTTCCCTAGAGGAAGACGTGTTCCTTGCAAGCCATGTGCTAGCTTAAGTTGGGGCGTGTGGCTTTGGGAAATATCTTGGATTAAAGGATGTCGTATTCTAATACTAGAGCGAGTATCACGTCTTCGCAGCTCTGTACTAGGGGTATGACGGTCGTCCGGTTGGCAATTGCACTTGCATACTTCTAAACGACGGTGGGGAAGGGATTACAGAAAGCATGGATTTTCCAAACCAGTCGCATGAGTCAAGGTGTACCACCTGGGCTCGTTCTAGAGGAGAAAGATCAATTCACAACCTTTCAACCTATCTTTTAAATATCAGAGATAGACCACCTCCTACTTCTGATTTTCGCTCTCTAGGCTCGCGAAGGTGGAGGTTTTTCAAGAACTCGCCCTGCACTCAAGAGAAATCATTTCAAAATTAGGGGGGAATGGACTACAGTGAGGAGGGAGAGGAATGTTATCCGGAGCATGAGAGGGAAGCCATGGGCAGAAAGTTGCATTGTGTAAAAGAAGCCATGAAGGCTCATAAGAGGAACCTGAGGCATTTTCGAGAGGAAACTAATGAGAAACTGGAGCAAGTGGAGAAATCAGTTTATGAAACCAGAGTAGCACAACATGATCATGAGGATATAGTAGCATCCTAGCAGAAAGAGCAAGATCATATCTCTCAGGAGCTTTTGAAGTGGCTTCTTCAAGTTGAAATCCACTTGGGAGTTATGGCCTTTGAGCAATGGGTCCAAAATGAAGTGGAGGAGAAGTAGAAGAAAGTGGAAGGGAAAGGATTTTAGACCTCTCGTGACACCTATCCAGGCCTCTAAAATGTTTTTCGTTTTCTGTTGGGTCAGTTTGTTTAGTTTTTCTGGTCTTTTGTCAGTTGGAATCTCTTTAGAATTGTAATTTTTAAGTCTCTGGATATTTTAGAGCAAATATGCTCCATTTTGACTGTAATAGTTTACTATATTCCAAGCAGGCTAGGATGTAAGTAGCCAGGTGCTCAGCTTGGTTATTTTTCCAATACAAAAATAATACTGGTTCTTGTTAAAAAAAACATATGTCATACTATAGTGCCCCACATGGCACTATGTTAATTAAGTACAAAAATAGTCAAAATGGAACTAATATGTCAAGTAACATTTTGAAACCCTTAACATAAGGTATAGTATATTCAATCTTCATGGCATTTAGTTTAACATAAGGTATAGTATATTCAATCTTCATGGAATTTAGTTTAACATAAGGTATAGTATATTCAATCTTCATGGAATTCACCAAGGTTAAATTTCTAACTAAAGTTAAATCCTTTCAACTCAAAATGTAGGGCTCAAAAAGAATTCAAAATAGGTTTAAAATGTGTCCCAAACCTAAGCTAAACATATTCACAAGTGACTTAAACCATTTAATCCCACACTTAAAGAAAAAAAAGAAAAAACCTTTTCCCCCATAATTGACCAAATTTTGCACACATTTGTGGATAAACCACTACAAGGCATGCACATAGATTTCCTTAAGGAAACCTAAGCACTATATGTGAGTTGCCTTAATACAAGCTAAGTGCTACGTGTGACGTCCTTTTGTTGGCCAAGAAAGAATAGATTTTCTACAAGGGTTTTACTCGACTCTAAAGCATTGAGTGGAGATAGTATTCAAGGATTTAAACTCTCCATACAAAAAAAAAATATCTTTACAATTTTAGGGATTCAAACCCAAGTGAAATTTTTGAACAAGCAAAGAAGATAAGAGAGATTTCATGAATTATAGAGTCACAGAGATTTCATGAATTATAGAGTCACAGAGATTTCATGAATTATAGAGTCACATACCTCTTAGATTGAAGGGTGTAGATGCTTCTCTATTATAAATTTATTCTCTAGGAGATTGCTCCAATTTTGCTCTAAGAAATTGTTCAATCTTTCTTCTTACCAATAAAATTGAGCTTATTGACTTACCACCCTACCACATATTAAGGTAATCAGGTACCTTCAAGCTACAAGGGATACATGAAGGTGTGTACCAAATAGAATTTTTGAAAGGAGTTTGCCCTCTTCACCAATGGGTTGTACAACTTTTCTAATCAAGGAAAAATTTAAGGGTCAAAATTAGCCCATGGGCTATTTTTCCATGGTTTTTCCAAAAAAATATTCGCCAATTTGCATTTTTTGAAGCCCAGTTTTGCCCATATTTGATGGGGTACAAAAAATTCACTTTAAAAATCACCAAATTATTATATAAACTATATAAAATCCTTAGAAACTGAAATATTATTAGAAAATATCATCAAATATTTTATAGTTAACATTTTAAAAATTGGTAAGATTAACCAAGGTTCATACACTTTAAATAAGGATGGATCCTTAAAAAAATTCTCTGCTTCTAATGAAATCCTCACCATAAAAAACACCAAACATAATCATAACTTTAGCACAATTAAACCATATTCTTTACCAATTTCTCCAATAAAGTTTTCACAATTATCACCTCCATCCAACATTAAGGTGCGTAAGGTGTCTCCAATGACCAGCTTTTTTCTTCTTTGATATTATTTTTACAACATGTCACATAACTTTCCATACATAATTTCTAATTTTCAATTAACTAATATGCCTATTATTTACTTAGCCACGTGTCTCTCTCATGCATAATTTTTTTTTTTAATAACTTAAATACATATATCATCCAAATCCCAAATATTTTCCATCTTTACTTATCCACTTTAAATTTTCAAACAAGTAGGTGTGCACATAAAATCACTCTTTTTTTATTTAAAAAATCCCTTAAAATAAAAAAAATGAATGATTCATATCGTACCCAAGTTAACATGTTTTCCCATTTCTAAATGGGAATTGCAATCAAATCTATTTTACACATATATGTCCCTTTTTTTAAAGTCACACTCCAACAACAAGAATCAAATCTATTTTACACATACGTGTCCCTTTTATTTAAATGGTCACACTCACCTAATTTGAAGTTCCTTCGAATTTTTCCTCTTTTTTCTTTAAATGGTCACACTCACACTATTGTCATAACTTGAGTTGCAAGGAGAATGCAACTTCTACACTACTCTAATTGCAATGCACTACACCTTAGAGCTCTATGAATTTCACTTCAACCATGTACGTGAAACATTGTGGATCCATGCTACATGAAGAAAGGAGGATATATGATACCTCACACCATTATAGGGGGAAGATGACATAAGAAGGGGGCTGAACCAAAGGAAGGAAATCCAATAACGCCAATCGAGAGAAAATGAGTAGATATATGAGTGGAGAAAGCTTTACAAGAGAGGGGATTTGGGAACATCTTTATCTATGAATGGAGACTCCATGTTGCAGTGACAACCTTTGCATTTGTTGGGTGGTGTAAGGGGAGGGCAAAGACCTTAGCTCTTGTCAGTGAAATGGAGATGTGATCACTAGGGTTAAATAGGCTGTTAAGGAGATTCCTTGCCTTGGAATGCGCCGGAAAGATGGTGGGACAAAGGGCCTTGAATGTCCCTCTGACTTTATTAAATGAAATTGATAAACTAGAACGAGGGAGGCTAGAGGGAGTTCATACCCCTTCACATTCTTAAAAACCCTATTGTGTATTTTTTCATGAGATAAATCATTGATGCTCAAAGTCCCCTCCCTACCAAATTTTTTCAATGACCCTTCTCCAAATTATACCCCTTCATTTCCATTGCATATGCCTCTAAGTTGTTTGCTTGATAAAACATCATGAAAGTATACCTGCTCAAAATGATGGGCTAGAGATTTGGTTCTAAAAATTAATCTAGTGGAAGCGGTTGATACATTTCCCCTCTCTATTTTCATAGCAATGGGGACTAACAATGAGTTTCCAATAACAATTATGGTGTTCCTTGTTATCTTGGCAAATAATTTCAATCCTTCAAAAATCAACATGGCTTCAACCTCATTGTTGATAGTTATGATAATGCCCCATATAAATTGGTTCTTTCTATATGCCAAGAGAAAATATGACCTTTCCCCCACACCTCCCACCCCATAAATTTGATCCATTTTTATTTCCTTCAAAAAGTAATCATGTTATTTGTAGGTTGGATTCAGTTCTTTTGTGCTTGAGAAAATTGGATTTCCACTTCAAGAGGAGTAATTAGCTATATAACTTGTATTTGATTCATTTATTTTAGAATTTGTTAATAATTTTGCAAATTTATATATTTGGTGTCCACTCCCAAGTTAAAGTGGATTATGGAGTTAACATGGAGTTGAACTTTAAAACTCTACATGTAGAATAAAATCAATTACTTATTAGTATATATTTCTATTTAGCATAGAGAAGAGTAAATAAATCACACATACATAAGTATATATTTTTGTTTCGAGGAAAACGCCGAGGGATATCCCTACTTTCTCGAAATGCCTAAATAGAGGACAACTCAACCGGAAACCATTATAGTAACTAGTGTCCATGGGGTTAGAGCAATTGGTATTGACTAATTGAGATCAGAAGTTGTAAATGGAAGGTCACATGTTCAAATCCCGCGTGGGTACTTAACAAAAAAAAAATCATTAGAGTAACTAATAAACCCCAAAGAACTTGATTGGATTGAACCTATGACCTTATGGGCTTCTTATCAACAACCCACTTACACATATGGTAGTTTTATTTTTTATTTTATTTTATTCTTAACAAGACAAACAACAATAATATATTTCCCACTCCAAACCATTGAGTACCAAAAAATAAAATACAATCTTTCATATTAACAAGTTAAAGCTTTGTCTAGAGAAAGCAAGTTGCATTGGCACTATTTTCACTAGAATAGTTATCATGCTTCTTCTTCACATAGATAATATTGTTTTTTTTATAAGGAGCCCCTCTAATTTTGACAAAGAAATACGAATTCTCAAATATTTTTTAGCTATCTTTGGAATGTCTGTGAACACCGCTAAGACGAAGATTATCATCATCAAATATAGGCAAATCACCTAGCCTACTTTTGTGTATGAAAATAACGTCTTGGAGAGACCTATTTTGTACAAAGATATCAGAGTTGATCTTCATCACATGCTCAATTGGAAAAATATTGTGGAAACAAGTGTTAATGGGGGTTGGAAACTCTATTTGGTCTCGAGAACGCATAAAAAAGTCAGATTTTTGGTTTCAGGAAAAAGAAAGTCTTGTTTTAAATGCTTGTTACTCTTGTGATTTTATATAACTGTGAAGTATGGGTTTGTACCATCTATAGAAAACTTGGAGGTAAATATTAAAATTAATAACATTATGCGATATCCAATCTTTCTCTTGGAGGTTGGGTTTCCACCCATTGAGAGTAAGGTAAGAAAATGCATGTGGCCATGAAAGCATAGCATAACATCAAACACAAAAATTGACACATGATATAAGTGGAAAAACTCTCGAAACGAAAACATCCATGAAGTGAATGGGAAAAGCTCAATTATTTATTCTCAAATCTCTTCTTGTGCAATGAGGGCCTGGGTCCTTTATTTATGGAGAAGAAACTTGCATGCAAACTACTCTTTTATTTGTAGTTCACTAAGCCAATAACTAAAAGATTCACCAAGTTAATATTACTTAAACTTGGGATCTATCCATGCAATAGATACTTACAAG
>LPNX010904866.1:0-49495 GCA_001517045.1 Pseudotsuga menziesii
CATTTCCCATAAAAACTATATGGTGCACTAGATGAGATCAAGCTCTGTGATCTTATATTAATAAATCAAGGATTTCATTAATTTTTGCCCCTAAAGTGTTGCACCCACACATAAGATTTTAATTTCAAGCTTTTCTGACTTCAATAATTAATAATAATAAAAAATAATTCATGAAAATTTCCGAATAAATAGTGTTGCACTAGGCCCATATGTCCTTTATATGTCTGCAAGATTTTATCTCAAATGGACATCATTTACCTCATATATTGCTGCACCCGCACAAACATATATGTTAAGATGTGCTGAAAATTTGAAAACCCACTTTCACGGAAACTAATTTTATAATCATTTGCACACACTTTCTCTGCATAAACCCTATATATTATGAAAGCTGGTTCAATTACCTATCTTTTCTCTTTTTACTTCATCTTCAAATAAGTTAGGGAAGTACCCCTAATTGTCACCTAAAATCAGAGTTTTCTGTTTATTACAGTATTATGTGGCATCTAAAGTGTCCTTAAAGGAGTCCATGATTGTGCATCAGCCCGATACAGCTATTAGCTTAAATTCAACTCCAATCATGACTTTTACTTGAAGTGCAATTGTTGATATATTAACTTTAAAATTAACTATTATATACAACTAGTTGCTTAACTCCAATGATTCTACAACTATTTGCTTAACTCCAATGATTCTACAACTATTAGTTTAAATTCAACTCTAATCACTGCTATATTGGATAACTATTAGCTTAACTATTAAATAAATATTACGTTAACTCCAATAACTTGATACAACTATTCGTTTAACTATTAGAGACAACTAATGATTCTACAACTATTAGCTTAACTTCAACTCTAATCATGGTTATATTGGATAACTATTAGATAAATATTACGTTAACTCCAATAACCCGATACAACTATTAAATTAAATTTAGATTAACGTGGTGATAAGAAACAATTAGATGAACATGTAGTTGTACTCCAATGACTTATCTCTTATCTTGAGAAGTCTACCTTCATTGCAATGAAACCATGCACTGCCCGATAAGCTTTCCATTTGGCATCGTAACATCATGAGAACAATCAGTTAGATAATGTGCTTTGAACATGATGTATTAATAATTTATTCATTTCGGCGTATTCCAAACATATTAATCTTATTAATATAATTGTTGCTAGTATGTACTTAAGACCAACAACCATATTAAGATTAAAGGACAATCTTAAATTACTAATACGAAACAAAAACTTTTGAGAACCCTCACCCCTTCTTATTCATATTTATAGATTGAATTGAGTTTATCACCCTCAGAGCACATTACCTAACTAATTGTTCTCATGATGTTAGGTTGCCAAATGGAAAGCTCATTAAGTTGTGCATGGTGTCACTGCAATCATGTTCGACTTTGCATGCTAAGAGATGAAGTCATTGGATTACAACTAAACCTTCATCTAATAGTTTTTTATTACCACATTTTAATTACCATGTTAATGAAAATTTAATTTAGTAATTGTATCACTATTGGAGTTAAGGTAATATTTATCTAATAGTTATCCAATATAATCGCAATTAGAGTTGAAGTTAAGCTAATAGTTGTTGAATCATTGGAGTTTTAAGCTATTCGCTTAACTATTAACTCGATATAACTCCAATAACTTGATACAACTATTCGCTTAACTATTAGAGACAACTAATGATTCTACAACTATTAGCTTAACTTCAACTCTAATCGTGGTTATATTGGATAACTATTAGATAAATATTACGTTAACTCCAATAACTCGATACAACTATTAAATTAAATTTAGATAAATGTGGTGATAAGAAACAATTAGATGAACATGTAGTTGTACTCCAATGACTTATGTCTTATCTTGAGAAGTCTACCTTCATTGCAGTGAAACCATGCACCGCCCGATAAGCTTTCCATTGGCATCGTAACATCATGAGAACAATCAATTAGATTATGTGCTCTGAACATGATGTATTAATAATTTATTCATTTCTACGTATTCCAAACATATTAATCTTATTAATATAATTGTTTCTAGTATGTACTTAAGACCAACAACCATATTAAGATTAATGGACAATCTTAAATTACTAATACGAAACAAAAACTTTTGAGAACCCTCACCACATCTTATTCATATTTATAGATTGAATTGAGTTTATCACCCTCGGAGCACATTACCTAACTAATTGTTCTCATGATGTTAGGTTTCCAAATGGAAAGCTTATTAAGTTGTGCATGATGTCACTGCAATCAAGTTCGACTTTGCATGCTAAGAGATGAAGTCATTGGATTACAACAAAACCTTCATCTAATAGTTTTTTATTACCACGTTAATGCAAATTTAATTTAATAATTGTATCACTATTGGAGTTAAGGTAATATTTATCTAATAGTTATCAAATATAACCGCGATTAGAGTTGAAGTTAAGCTAATAGTTGTTGAATCATTGGAGTTAAGCTAATACATGTCTCTAATAATTGATTTAAAAGTTAATATATCGGCAATTGCACTTCAAGTAAAAGTCATGATTGGAGTTGAAGTTAAGCTAATAGTTGTATCATCAATGGAGTTAAGCTCGGAGTTGTATCTAATAATCGAATAATTATATCTAATAATTGAATACTTTAAGTTTAAGTTTAAGTTTTTCAACTATCACGAACTATACTTATTAGATGTTAACTAAGCTATTTTTTTATTTTTTTGAATTATGAATTTTGAATGATGCCCATAGAATCAATCTCAACAGTACATTTGTCTCATTCATATCCATAGATGATAGTCCACTCCAAAATTCTAAGATATATACGCTACCGAAGTAACGAGATGCAAGAGTTTATTGGGATTTTGCAGGTGTTTATTAGGATTTTGAATGATTTTATTAGGAGTTCGACTCTTACATGATTGCACATTAGCTAGAATCCTAGATGCAAAATACAGTTGGACTAAGCCTTAAGTGATTAGAGTTGAAGTTAAGCTAATAGTTGTAGAATCATTGGAGTTAAGCTAATAGTTGCATCTAATAGTTAAGCTAATAGTTATCCAATATAACTGTGGTTAGAGCTAAAGTTAAGCTAATAGTTCTAGAATCATTGGAGTTAAGCTAATAGTTGTATCTAATAATCAATGGAGTTAAGCTCTTAGTTGTATCACGTCGATAGGGATCAAATGGTTAAGAGATAGTTATGGAATGGAAGACATTTTTGTAGTTTTTTTTTATTCCTCATATTCTTCTAGTTAAAAAGGTTCAACTATGAGTTATCCACGCCTAGCTACATGTTATCACTGACATTCTTCGTGTTATCCTTTTATCAACTATCAGTTTTTTTTATATTCTTTTTCTTTTTTATGTCACGTTCTTCTAGTTATCTGTCATGAAGTGTTGGTTATCCATTCATTAGCTATGATTTATCCATGCATTGTTACCAGTTATTCATGGCATAAGCTAGCTACCAGTTATCTTTTATATTCCTTTTTTTATTATGTCAATAGACATTTTTATATCGATAGGTGTTTTTATTTGAGATTTTGGAGTGGACTAGCACCTATGTTTTTTCATCTATGGATGAGGATGAGAGACGTGTAATGTCTAGATTGATTCTATGACAGTTGTCATGAATTCAAGATAAACAATTATTAAAAAAAAGAATATAAAAAATAACTAAAACATGGATAACTGGTGATGCATAGATAACTCTTAGCCGATGCGTGGATAACTGGTTGTTTGTGAGAGATAACTCATTTAACTAGAATAAGGCAAGAACAAGTAATTTATAACTTATTAGTGGCACTTAACTTGTAACATATCGGTGTTCACGAGCCACAAGTTAAGTGGTTGTGCTAGTATTTGAGATTTGGGGTGGACTGCGGCCTATGCTTTTTCATCTACAGACAAGGATGAGACAAGTGTAGTGTCGAGATTGATTATATGGCAATCGTTCAAAATTCGAAATAAACAATTATAAAAAAAATGAATGTAAAAAATAACTGGTAGCTAGCTGATGAATGGATAACTCGTAGCAATGCATGGATAACTCATAGCTGATGAATGGATAACCAACCGTTCATGACACATAACTTGAAGAATGTGAGATAAAAAAAGAAAAAGAAGATAAAAAATAATTTGATCCCTATCAAAGTGATCCAACCACAAACTATGTGGGTGTGCTAGTAATTATTTATTTTAAATTTTGAACGACTACCATAGAATCAATCTCCACATTACACTTGTCTTGTCCTCGTCCGTAGATGAAAAAGCATAGGCCTTAGTCCACCCCAAATCTCAAATAAAAACTTCTATGAACCTAAAAATGAATCCTTGTTGTACACTTCTTGCACATGGGATGATCAAAATGCCTATGAGCATAACACTTGAGTTAATGTTGTTGATCTGCTCAAGCAAATCCAAAATCTATGATAATATCTAAATGTCTATCAACATATATATGGTTGTTTATATATATTTCAATGTGTTAAGATGTTGACCCTAAAATTTGTCAAGGTTTCGAACATGTGGAAAAACATTCACCATGCGGATAACCCCCCACACATATATATATATAGAAAGTGGATGGATTTTATGTTTATGTGTTCAATTTCATTTCTAAAACCTTGTTACCAGTTGTGTTAACTATTGACTGTAATTTTTATCATTTAAATTTGCTTTTTTAATCTTTAAAAGTGTAAGAAGCAAAAATAAACAATTAATATGGTTGCATGGCTACTATTTTATCCACTTTTATTGAGAGAAACAATTGAACGCATTTCAGCCTTTGAAATTGCACAGTTGCACTCACATTCTCAGGAGTCGATTCAAAACTTACATAGGGTTTGTCTTATTGTACTGTTGAATATGTTAGATCACGCATGCAAATTTTGCAGATCATTTGGTGTGATATCTAGATTGATGGATTTCATTTTTTTAACTTTTTTAATGTACTGATCTACGTTCTTGCAGTACAATGGACAACAGGCCAAGAATAATCAGTAAAACTTGTTTTTATCCAAACAACAGATAGCACCATATAAGCCATTGACTCAACGAATCGCATTAAAGCCAATATATGCGCCTCCATGTCCCTTGATCACGAAATTTATTTAACACTTACAGGCTGATGAAAAGACATGCCATGCCATAAGTTACCAGCGTTGTTATATCTTTTACTTTTGCAAATATGTAAGGGTTTTGGTATTTATCTTTATACGGATTAACTCTCTTTGCTTTACTTTTATGGAACGACTTCTGTGTACGGGAATAATAACTAGCTTGTCGTGGGTGATTTAATGAAGCAGTAGCACAGATATCTCAAACAGCTTAAGATTTAACAAGAGACATTGTATGTTTTTATTTTATTCAATAGTTTGGAGTGAGCTGAATATTGTTTGGCTTTTTTGTATTTTTCACTATAGCTTAGATGATTAGAAGGAATGAATGTTATCTTTTCCATCCAGGTTCAATTCTTATGAGTTATTGAGCCACTAAATCTGGATTCTAATGTTAACTTGTTAACTTAAAAGATAAATATACAATGTTAAACTCTTAGCTACAACAAAACTAAACAAAACATTAAAAAATTGCGTTCATAACTAAATTAAATCAGATGAAGATTTTTAACAAAACACTTTTACAACATAGGTCGTTGAATGCCATTTTAAACAATATCTTCCAAGTTGTAGGTTGGGTTAGAGTAATCTATTGTTTAGTTTACTAATTGCTTGATTTTCAAGTATGCTTTTAGAACATCAAATTGTAAGACCGTGAGATACTTATTCAAGAATAGCAGGAGGATGAGATATTTTTACATATTTATTCTATAAATAAATATTTTAAATTTGAAATAAATAAATATTAAAAAAAATAATAATAATTATAGTTGATATATCAATAAGTAATAATGGTAGAACTTTTTAAATATATTTTTATAACATCAAATTATAAAAAGATGATATACTTATTTAAATAAGAAGAGGATGAGATACTTATACTTAATTTATTTTATAAAAAATATTTTAAATTTGAAATAAACAATTATTAAAAAAAAAAATTAATAATTATAACTAATAGTAACAATGGTAAACAAAAATTAATTATGTTAACAAATTTTCTTAAACTTATTTTATAATTATGTTAACAAAAACTTTAAAATATAAAACCTTAACCCTAACATGATTATGATTAAAAAGAATTAGTGAAGAGGACATTGGTTTAGCTTTTTTTTTTTTTTAATTACAATCAAAAGCATCCCAAAATATGGGATAGAAATTGGTTTATATTAACACCTTTGTATATTAGACCACTCCACATTTTTACTAATAAGTCTCCTATTGTAAATTACTTTAAGTATTTAGCACGTTAAAATCATTGATACTATCATGAATTCACAAGTCCATAAAGCATTTAAGTATTTACCACGTTAAAATCATTGATACTATCATGAATTCAAAAGTCCATAAAGCATTTAAGTCACATGAAAAGTACAAAGTTTGACATGATTGGTACATAATTGAAAAGACATTCAAAGTGTGAGAGAGGATTGGTTGCAACAAAGGACATAAAGCATTTAAGTCACATGAAAAGTACAAAGTTTGACATGATTGGTACATAATTGAAAGACATTCAAAGTGTGAGAGAGTATTGGTTTTTTTTCAGTCGAAAAAATCATTCCTTGGTATTCAATGAATCAAAGGAACATTTTACATCTTCAAGATATACAGTTTTGCCACCAGAGACAGTACAGCAAATTAGTGAATCAATCCTGTCCAAAAACATACATATGACACAAGAGATACAAGTAGATACCCACAGTAATAACAGAGTAGCTCCAAGCACTTTGGGATCACTACAAATATGATCCCTCTCATAGGAAGGATGTCTGATACAGTCATCTATGTCCCTAAAGAAAATAACAGGAGCCTAGAAAACTGATCCAAGGAGGGAGAGAGACTCTTGTATCCAATAATAGCTTGCTCAACAAAACCTGATAGTATCTCAATGAATCAGGAGAGATCAACTGTAATAGAATGAGCATATTCTAAAAGAGATGTGAAGAGTTATCCCCAATAATCTCGTTCCCAAACAATTCAGTAAGTAAGAGATGGCCCAGCGCCAAGTGCAGTCCCTCCTTTGATAAGATGTATGCCCTCCTGTTATGTTCCCTATAAACATGACTGAGATCCACCCACAAAAAAGAGGACATGAGAATTCTAGTGTTGAAGCAGGTGCTTCAAGATTCACCATATCCAAGGTAGATTCCTTTTTAGCCCAGTTTATAATCACAGAGGAGTCGCCAAAGATATGTAGGTAAGGTAACCCAATATCCTTGGCGACTCGTAGTGATGCCCAAAGTGCTAAGAGATCAGCTCTAGTGTTCGTACAGTTGCCACATCCGATTTTGAAGTCAAGAATGTGCTGTTCATTCAGCCAAAGACAGAATCCCGCTCCACCCAAATTATTTGCAGCAGCACCATAAAAAAAGATCATAGGATACACAGAAGTAGGAGACTTCCCAATGTTCCTAATTCTATGCTTGTGAATCAAAGGAGGCTTAAAGGTCATAATATCATCATAAATAATATATAACAGTCTGTTCAATATGGGCTCCTGATCATCAAAACATAAGCGGTTCCTAGCCTTCCAAATATTCCATATGGTGAAAATAGGCAGATACATTAAAATACCCCTCTGTGATAACCAAATAGATAAATTTTCTAGTAAAGTAGGGGAACTCCAGTCTATGTACACATTAAAAAAAAAGATGAGTCCACCGATCACCTCCTTCAGAAACCGACAACTAACAAAAAGATGTTCAACCGACTCTGCCTCCTCTTTACAGAGACAGCATCTATTAGGTCCGCTCCATCCTTTCTTGCTTAAAATGTCCCAAGTATTAATTTTCTTATTGCAAGAGAGCCACACAAAACATTTAATCTTAAGGGGAATATTAAAATACCAAATCTTCATCATGATGTCATTTTCCAGTACAGTTTTGTGATTTGAGACAATGAAGTCATAAGCTTTCCTGGCTATCACCATACCCCTCTATTCATCAAACATCCATAACAGCCTGTCCTCAGAATGCCCAATCCTAATACCCCCATGTGACAGTCCCTTTACATAAGAGGACCATTGATCAACCCAAGCTCCTCCCAATAGCATATCTGAGGCAAAGTACCAAACAGTTCCATCCAAGCCATGGCCATCCAGATTATTGGCATGTGCAAGATGGCTAATTCCCAGGTCAGTGAGATATTCCCTAAGCTCCTCAAATAGAATGTACTGTGAGTTGAGCCCAGCAATGGGGTCAATGCCCACCCTGATTTTTAATCCATTTCCCACCTTCCATCCTAGCTGACAGGTAATCCACTCAATGATTCTGATAAACCCATTCCAAAAATATGAAGTACCAACAATAATAAAGGACCAGCCACGAATCCAAACTTCAAGAGGTCTGTTCTTTAAGTATTTAAGAGCAATGATCCTTCTCCAGATCCCAGTACCAGTAAGAAGTTGCCACAAGCTCTTGAGCCTTAGTGAGATACCAAACCATTCAAGGTTCTTGATATCCCATCCACCAAATTCAATAGGAAGAGAAAGAGTTTCCCAGTTGACCAGATAGGAAACCATGTGTCCGACAGAGGATCCCCAGAGAAAAGAAAAAATAAGTTTGTGCAGTGCATTTATTATAGATTTTCGACATCTTGCCAATGAAAACCAATAGACAGCCAAACCAGTTAGCACAGCTCTGATGAGGACCACTCTACCTCCCAAAGAAAGATACCTGTAAGTCCAATTATGAATCTTTCTTTCAAATAAATGGATAAGCCAACTCCAATCAGAAGTGTGGTATCCCAATGGTTTAAGATTGAAGCCCAAGTACTTGAAACGCACAATGATATGATCCATTTTGAAAGGAAAGAGTTCAACAAGTTTCCCCCTGAACACGGAATCTACATTCTGGTAGAGGAAAGAAGACTTTAAAGGGATAACAGACATCCCAGATACCCCGCAGAATAAATCAAGAGAACCTTTATAAGCACTCCATTCATCAATAGTTCCTACCCCTATAAGAATAACATCATCTACAAATAACAGGTGTGTTAAGGAGAGTTGAGGAGAGAACTGAAAACTCGTGATCGATCCATTGTGCTGAGCATCCAAAATAATGCGGCTGAGGCCTTCCATAATCAAGATAAATAAGAGAGGGGATAGAGGGCAGCCTTGATGCAGCCCTCTAGTGATAGGAAAAAAGTCAAAGGGAGTCCCATTTACCAATACAGTGAGACAGGAGCTCGAGACACAACCCATAATCCAATTTACTCCCATAAGAGGGATGCTAATCTGAATGGGCAGTAATATGATGAAGATCCAGTTAGCTCTATCAAAAGCTTTTACAAGGTCCAATTTTAAAACCACCCCACAAGATCATAAAACGCCAGAAAAAACTCAACAGGCCAGCCATTAGGCCAAGGACTCTTGTCCTTCTTAAACCCCCTGAGCACAGCTTCAACTTCTGGGCCCGATATAGGCTTAAGGAAGCAATTTATATCATCATCAGTAGTCATGTGTGGGAAGAGTCTGACCACTTTCAGTTGATCAACAATATCAGAGGACTTATCATCACAGAAAAGGTTACTGAAGTGCTCTACGCCAAGAGCCTTAAGAGCCAAGTTCTCCGATACATAAATACCATCCTGGCCATTTAGAGACCAAATGGTATTTGAATTCTTTCTGGCAGAAGCAAAGGAGTGAAAAAACTTCGTATTTGCATCCCCCTCCTTTAACCACAACGCCCTACTCTTCAACCTCAGAGTCGTGATCTCGTGGGCCCAATATTTATTCTTCTTTTCTTGAAGAGCATCCCATTTAATTTTGTTAGGTACCGATAAAATACCAGAATCCTCCAATAATAAGTCCGAGATGCCAATATTTATATCCAGAATCTGCTGCCGCCTTTCAAGATTTTTAGTCCTTTCCCAATCCTTCACAGAGCATTTAAGTCTACGTAACTTGTGGGAAAGTAAATCCATATGGAAGAGATCAGTGTAATCCCGGGAAACCTTCCAGGAGGACCAGACCAAATGCTTAAAATCCTCCTCCATCAGCCAAGCTCTATTAAATTTGAAAGGCCTGTAAGGAGCTTGGCTATACGGGCCCCATTCCAAACATATAGGATAATGATCTAATACATCAGATGGAGTAGCCTAGGATATATACTAGGAAAAGGAAGGAAGGAGAGACTCGGATAACAAGAACTTGTCCAGTCTTTTGCAAATGCCCGCATCCCTAGAGCGCCCGTTTCTCCAGGTAGGGGCAGAAGGGTCCATAGTAAGATCCACCAACTTATTACCAGAGATAAGCTAGGAAAAATATGATGCCAAAGGATCCAACCTAGCTTTAAGCCCCCATACTTTAGTTGATGTTAAGGTGAAATTGAGATCCCCAGCCAGGAGTAAGTTAGGCAATCCCAGCAACCCACCAAACACCAAACTGTTCCAAAAGTTAGTACGCTGAACACAGGGACCGTAACAGTTAATCACGGTAAAAGTCTCGGCCATACCTTTAAAGGTAGCTTTAAGTACAATACCATCCAGTGAAGAAAAAGATTTGCAACGAACCAAGTGAGGGTCCCAACCAGCAAGTAGTCCCCCAGAGAGACCACAAGCATCAAGTGCACAAAACTCCCAACCAGGCTTAAGTTTAGAGAATAAGTAAAGTGCATGTGCATGACTACACATCGTCTCTTGGAAGAGGATCAGATCAGGTCTAAGGTCAGATAATAACAAACCAAGGGATTTTTGTTTGGCCAAACCCCCAAAACCACGGATATTCATAGATAAAATCTTCATGGGGAAGTGGGTTCCATAGGTGTACATGCTCTAAGTACCTGAGGGGTGACAGGAGAGGAAGGGGAAAGCCAGGCTGCCTGCTTTAAACGAGTCGAAAGAGGGGTAAAGGAAATTTGATCCCCAGTGCCCTCCCACTGGGCCTTCCTAGATTTCCTGATGGTCACATCCTTAAATATGATAGAGTCCAAAGGTAAAGTAGAGGGGGATAAAGGAGTCTTGTCCGAGAAGATAGAAAGAGTAGTGAGTAGGGAAGGGTCCTGAAAAGCAGGTGCTTTAGGAGGACTGGATGAAGAGTTTAAAGGAGTAGGTACAGGGAGGGCTGCAAGAGAAGGAAGAGAGGATGAGGAAGACAGGCCAGATGAGTTCAGAGGGAGGGAGGGATAGTGTTCCAGGGTAAGGGGAGGGTGGTCAATCACATCAGAGCTAGCCAAGTTCACCGCCGGAGTAATGCAAGAATTTTTTGCTACAGCTTCCATGTCTTCAATGTACATCAACTGACCTTTTGAGAGGTCATCAAAGGTAGAGGGAGAAGACGAGTTGTAGATAAGATCAGTAGAGTCTTCCAGAGGATCAGTAGGCAGTGTACTAGAATCAAGAAGGGAAGGTAACGTAGAAACCTCCAGGGGAATAGTATGCAGGGTGCTAGAACTAGGAAAGGTAGGGACCGTGGGTTCAGTAGAACCCTCCAGAGGAGCAATAGGTAGGATATCAGATTCAAGACGAGGCACATCTGAGACAGGTAAGAAATTAAACCCATTCTTAAAAGGTAGACTAGAACGAAGACTAGGACAGGAATTTCGGAGGTGTCCAGTTTCATGACAGAAATAGCACCTGAATGGCATGTGCAAGTAGTCCAATCTCTGGGTAATAATATTATCCCCACACACAATGTCGATTTCAGGAATAAGTCCCTTGGTAATGTCCACCTCAACCAGTATCTTAGCAACTCTTTTATCATAAATAAGGTGGAAATCCTTCTCCAAAGCAACGAAACGACCAAGAAGATTTGCCAGGTTAATAAGAACATCCTTATTCCAGAGCGAAAAGGGCAGTGCAGGTAATAACACCCAGAGATGTCTTACAGGCACTCTTTCAGTCAAAGGATCAAACCCTGAGTGCCACTTTTTCAGTACAACAGAACCCTCAAGCACCGACCAAAGATTTCCCAGAATGAGGGATGCATCAAACTCCTCTAAGAAGACAAAAACCAGCCAATTGTTAGCCAGTAGGCTGATCGATGGAACATAGTGAATAAGAGGCTTCCAATGAAGGGTTTCCCAATCAACCCAACCATATTTTGACATGGAGCAGTATTCCATTCTACCAATCAATGCCCTACGACAGAGGTTCTCCACCCTGTCCAAAAAGATGTCATGACCCAGAGCAAATCGAGGTTTATGAGCAGATGCCTTTAGGGATTTTTCCTTACGTCGAGTAGCATGGATAGACCAACCCATCCCCGGGTAAGTAGGTTGAATACCCACGGTCGGGCCCCCCATGACCAGGAGAACACGATAACTAATACCCGAGAGACCCCCCAAACAGGTTAAAAGAGTAAACAACAGCCCCAAGGATAAGCAGGCAGACAGTGGTGCCCCCAGCAAGAATACAACCAAGGGGCTAACAATGGCCCAAGTACACAGCCAAAGAATACCTCCCCAACCCCACACTCATCAGGTAAATACTAAAATACAGGTATTTACCCAACACAGCAAGTAAATAAATAGAGGATACAGGAGACAAAAACACATCAATACCACAGATAGTACACATAGACCACAAAATTCCCCACCATAGGAATACCAACAGTCATAGAAAAAGCTTAAAAAACAAAGAAAGAAGTAAATAAATTCCCACTTTTTGATGGTTGGTACTAACCCTCATAAGAGGGTGAACTCCATAAATCCAAAAATGAAAATAAACGTAATACACCCCATCAATAGTAGCCACAAATGAAGAGACCCCACCAGAGACAGAGCAGGATACAAAAAGAACACAGACAGCAAATGGATAGAGCTACCTCGAGTCAGGTCAACCTGACCGCAGAGCAGAGAGCTGGTAAGTGATAAACCCTTCCATCGAAAGAAGCGAGCATCATCACGGACCAGTCAACAATACGTTGACAATCAGGAGTATTGGCTGATGATCACCCCTGTAGTGTGACCGGTGGGAGCCCTCCATGCACCGGCGAAAACCTCCACGCAAGAAGCAGTCCCCAACTCAAGGCCGCAATGCCGACACTAGCCTAGAGAGTCCCGGTAAAAGCCGCCCGAGTAAAATCCGCCAAATAAAACACCGCCCAGGTCCAAGAAACCAGCCACAACAACCAACAAAGATCAAACGGGCCCCAACTGCAATGTCAGCATCCAACAGCATCAGTACATCCAGGGTTCATGTACAATACCCGTCAACTCGAAGTGTACACAACATGTCGTTCCCCAAACCATCACGTGAACCCAGCCAAGTAACCCCAGGAAGAAGAGGGTTATGGGACATCGGGCGAATCACTAACAGCCCCAGAGATGTGTCACTGAGAGCCGCAGGTTTCGGTGCTACCAACAGTAACAGAGCACATAAGGGTTCAAGCAGCCGAACCCGACAACCCAAGTAAGGAGTCGACGACCGGTTCCGCCATCGTCATAAGAACCCCATAATACTCCATACAGGAGAGAACTCATGCACCTCCAAAGACCGCATGAACCGATACAATATGCGCTGGAAAACCCTCGTCCAAAGAAACCACAAAACCGCCCCCCCAACTGCCCCAAAGGGCCGCAAACCCAGGTGGAACTGAGAAGACCCGACGGAACCCCGACAAAACCACCTACAGCCCACAAAGCGTCACTGAGAACCACAGGATCTGGTACCCAAAATCTGGCCAAATACCCGTAGAGCCTGCTACCAACAGCGACAGGGCACGCAAGGGTTATGCGACCAAACACGACAACCCGTGGAGGAAATCAACGACCGGTTCCGCCATCATCACGTGAACCCCCAAGTAGACCAAAAAACATCCGCAGGCCGCAGAGAGCGACTTCAGCATACCAGAAAAAAACGTCGCAGGTCTGCCCCCCATGCGCCACAAGATACTGCAAGCACCGGTGCAAGAAGCGCTAAAAACCCCCATCCAATGAATACCACAAATCCAGCCCCCTCGTGAGAGAGTATTGGTTGCAACAAAGGATATGATCTCAATAAGAAGAAAAATACTCTATGATATAATGGTTTTGAAGTTTCAGAGAAGATAGTGATCATGTCTATAATATTTGTAAATTAGTGAATTTTGAAAATCTTTATTTTTTTTCTATATATTAAAAAAACACAAATAAAATTATTAACAACATAAATTTTGATAAATGAAACTAAATAAAAAATTATTAATAAATATATTATTTTAAAAATAAAAATAAAAATAAAAACTTAACTTGCCATCACCACTTATATATATTACAACCACTTTTTTATATCTACTATATATAAAAAATATAACTCATTCAAATAATAACTTTCCATTCATTAAGCCATCAATCAAATATATATATATATATAATATAACTCATTCAAATAATAACTTAATAATTTTCTTTTCATTAAGCCATCAATCAAATATATATATATATATATAAAACATGGACTTACTTGGATGGAGCGTTTGGAAAGAGGGTATAAAACATGGACTTGCTTGGATGAAGTGTTTGGAAAGAGGGTTCTTTTGCAATGATCTTCAAAATTGTAGATGGGATTAATTTTTTTAATTTCAATTTATATATATGTTGCCCATAATATTGTAGGCTTGGTTAAAAGTTTGGTTAAAAGTTAGATGTTTTGTATTTTTAAAGTTTTTAATTAAAATGACTAATTAAAATTGTATTTTTAATTTTTTTTAATTTTTTAGATATTTAAATTATATAATTTTAATACAGTAAATTTATAATTTTAATTATTTTAACTAAATTTTGAATTTGCTAAAACATTAAGTAAAATTACTACTAATCATTTCAAGGTTAGAATTTCATTTCATTTCTACCCTTCAAACTATTTTTTTGACATTTTGAACTTTTATCTTTCTAGTTACATAGCTTTTAGTTAAAAAAACTTACCTTCAATTCAATAATGATGATATAATTCTTTAGTTAATAAAATTTTATTAAAAAATTTAAGCAAAAAAAATATTATTTTTTATTATATTCTAAAAAAGTCTAAAAATATTACCTACCAATAATAATACAAACAAATAAATGACACTCACCAAAATATAAATTTTAAATTTAAAAAATAAAACATTTTAAATTTTACAAAACAAAATAAAAAATAAAACATGAAAAACTGTGGTCATATGAAGAATTTGAATATCAAGCACTTTCACCACATATAAATTATTTATATTTTGGAGCACCATTTGAAAGAACACCTTCTATGTTATAGGTTATGCAACATAGGTTAGGGAATTTTATTGTAGAGTAGATGTTAACATGACTTTCCCAAACAAAAATAATGGATATTTTGGATAGCATATTTCAATTTAATTTTTAATTTAAAAAAAAAAAACCATAAAAAATAAATATCATCTTAAATTATCTTAAGATACAAATTTGCAAAAAAAAGTACACAATAATTAAATGGGCAAATTAACATAAATTCTAATAAGTTCGGTTGATAGCTAACTTCCAAACCAGGCCAAATGGTATTGTAGGAGAAGGTAAAGGAAAAATTTCCTCACTTTTGTGAGTAAAGGTTTTGAAAGACAAAAGGTCTCCCTAAGTGGAGAGGTATGGTTAGAAATGGATCTAGATATAATTTGTTATTTATTTTGGTAGTTTCATGAAATTGTACATATCACCTTCAATAAATACAAAAAAAAACTCTCACTAATAATACTTCAAAATACTATTTTCACATATCTTTTTAAAAAATGTTCTTGCTAAAAGAATATACTTAACATATGTACATCTTGAAGTTGTTTTTATGACATAAATTTCTCTTTATACAAAAATTACAATGCCACATTTATTCATATAACTGATACACAAAAACATATAAACTCCAAATATACCACGATAATGCCAATGAAATCTTTTACAAGGTAGTTTCCCAAAAAATTAAAATTAAAAATATAGAGAGATATTGCTTAAATATAAAAAAATATATTTAAGTTAGAATAGATATGTTGATGGGATGAAATGAAGTAATAAATAAGAAATTGGATAAAAAGATTTTTTTTATTTGCTAGAATTTTTTTGACTTGGAGGAGTGATCTTTGGTCTAAGAAATCATGACCAAAGAGTATCTAAAGATTCAAAATCACAAGGGAATCACACTTAGCCTGGGCCACACCAACCCTCAACTGATCCACACCCACATCTTAACTCTCTTAAAGCCCACACCACCCACACCTTAATAGTCTTAACACCCACACCTTAACATTCTTAACTTAATGAGGTAGCAGCACTTATAGATTAAAAAAATTAATCAAATTTACATTGAAAAATAACTCTCCATCCCCAATTCTAACTAATAATTCTAAATCGCTAATCAAATGGTATAGTAAGTGTATGGAGAAAAACATCTAGCAAGAAGTGTTGCTTTTTTCTATTCAAATTCATTTTAGATTATATGTATGAATGAATGTATGCATGGGGTCAAGTGTATGGAGAAAGATTATTTATCTTGAAAGTGTATGAAGTGGATGGTTAATTTCATTTCTTTTCTGTTGAGGATAATATTGTAAACCTTAGCAACACTTGTGTAATTGTTATTATATATATTTTTTATAAATTTAAGGTTGTACTAAGCATTAAAAAGCAATTTAGTAACTTATTTTATGATAGATTGTGAGGTTTATTAACTATCCAATGTAGGATTTAGGAGAAAATCAAGTCTTTGACTCTATTTTTTTAAAAGTTGTTATATATTTTTCTATTTACTTTTATGAATGCCAAATATATATGTTCATGTTATTTTTTGGGAGGTTTTTATTAACTATCCAATGTAGAATTGAGGAGAAAATCCAGTTTTTTCCATACTTTTTGAAAAAGTTCTTATATATATTTTGATTTACTTTTATGAATGACAAATATATACATTCATGCTTTGTTTTTTTTAAGTGAAAAAAAAAACCAATTTAAGTGAAAAAAAAAGTTAGGGCAAGTGCCTTGTAATCACTTGTTAAGGTTTACTATAAGGTTACAATTAATATGGTTGCAATCACCTTTACTTTAAGGTTATAATTAATATTGGAAAAAATTATTTAATGCCATCTCAGCAAGCACAGCAAGCATTGGGATCTGACTTTGCTTGATATCCAAAAAGCACCATACCTACTACAATACAAAGAGCACTATACCTACTATAGTCACATTAATTAACCTATAACAAGCTAAGCTAAATATTGATTGTCATTAATATTACTGCATGGCTATTATTTTTATCCACTTTTATAAGAAAAACAATTGAACGCCTTTCAGCCTTTGAACTTGCACTCAATTCGAATGTAACATGGGGTTTGTGTTATTGCACTGTTGATATGAGATCAAGCATGTAAATGTTGTGCAGCATTGGGTGTTATATCTAGATTGATGGATGCCAGCAGGGTAGGAATTTCAAATGGTGGACTCTCGTCAATATTGTCGGTAATAATCAAAATCTGAAACTTCTTTTTGTATTCTAACCTATGTAAAAAAAAATTGTATTCTAAACTAGATTATGACGATTTTCATAAAATCTTAGCTATATTTCAGGAGTAAATTGACCCATAACAAGCATTTACCGGTCAAATTCCATCCCTGGATGCTGATGCCAATGCCACTTTTTTTAATTCAATGTCCTAATCTAAGTTTTTGTTTTTGCAGTACAATGGACAACATGACCAAGAATAATAAGTAAAACTAGTTTTTATCCTAACACCAAATAATAATGAGCACCACATAATCTTTCACTAATTGAAACATAATACCAGCATTGACTCAACAATTCGCATTAAAACCCATAAATGCGCCTCAGTGTCCCTTAATCATAAACGTCATTTAGTAGTTACAGGTTGATGAAAAGACATGCCATGCCACCAGCCCAGTTGGCAAAATCCCAACAGATAAATTACCAACGTAGATAGATCTTTACTTTTGCAAATATCTCAGAGTTTTGGCATTTATTTTTATATACAGATTATTTTCTCATGTGTTATTTTCAGGCAAGAGCTATTTATTGAGTTGTAGAGCATTTAATGTGGGTGCAGTAGCCATCGTTGGATTTCTAGCAGCTCAAGATCTAACGATCATCAAGCTTGCTGCAGCGGCATTAAATGCTCTGCAGCTTAATAGATAACTCTTGCCTTATTTTCATAGAAGAGGACCTCTTTGTATTTCTCACAATAAATGTGCGAAACCAATGTGTACCTTGCCTGGGTTTGTGTTATCGTTGTACAGTAATCGATATATACTCTTAAAGTCTTCACTTAACAAAAACTAAACAAAACATGAAAAACTTGTGTTCATAACTAAATTAGATGAAGATTTCACATATAAAAAAACCATTTCACAACATAGAAATTAAAAATTAATTATTTTTTTTAACACCAGTTGAAACAATAACAGTAGGTTAGGTTCACTAAAGGCTTTTAAGTATGTTTTTCTAAATTGCAGAAGTCATGGATAGCCGGTTAATTGGTAGTGACAAAAAAATTACAACTAATTATGAAGGACAGATAACTTTAAAATATCATTGGTAACATATTAATATTAACCCATAATAAATTTGTTGAAGATTAATATTTATAATTAGTTTGTAACTAAATAGTTATGTTAAAAATGTCATTGGTAATATATCAATATTTAACTCATAGTAAATTTGTTGAAGATTAACATTTACAATTAGTTTATAACTAAACAGTTATGTTATTGTTATGATGAATTTTAGTTATGCAAACGGCTATCTAATGTATTGTAAGGAAATAAATAAGTACTGGCTTCAATCTGATTGTCACCCTCCAATTAAAAAAAAAATCTTGTTTAGTTTTTTCTGTTTCTTTTTAATCTTGGTGCCCATGATTTATTAACATGGTCTCAGAGAAGTTTTTTAAATTGCAGCTTTTTAAGTTTTTTAAATTGTAATGTTAATTAGGTGTGTTGAAGATTAACACTTATAATTAGTTTGCAACTAAACAGTTATGCTACTGTTATGATGAATTTTATGCAATGTATTGCAATGAATTTTAGTTATGCTACTATTATTTCTTTTTAATCCTTATGCCTATGATATATTAACAAAATTAACCCCAATAATAATTAGACATACCATGTCTACCATAAAACCAAAAACCATACTAAGTTGGATATCATTTGCTACTACAAGAAGCATTTTCCTCCTACCTAAGGACACTCATTTTTGTGATTTTTTTTTACTAGGGAAACTGGTCTGGTAGGTCCAATGATCTAATCAGGCTACCACTATACCCTAGTTGCACTGCCCCAAGGAATGGGGCACCAGTAACATATGGGTGATTTGAATTGGTAACCTCCATTTACAACATATCTTTCATATCAAGCTAATCCGAGTTAAACTACATCCTCGCCTGCATCATTTTTGTGATTTTCATTAATAACAACTTCTTTATATTTTTCAAACTGACAAATATCCATTTTGCAGGACAACATTTAATGTTTGTTGGATCAGATCCAACTATCCCCATCTTAGCTACAGCAGCTTTAAATGTTAGGCTGCCAAATCAATATTGTTTGCCTGTCAAGCTGCTGAATGCACTATTTATTTAATGAGATGCAGAATATGGTCCCTGCCCTGGTTTGTGGTATTGTTGCAAAGCACTGTATATACTCTCGGTTATACTCTTTTACACAACCAAAGTACTGTATATACACTCCCTTATACTCTTTTACACAACCAAAGAAACATGAAAGATTGTCATCAATCCTACGAAAGTTGAAGATTTTATTGGTAACTGAGTGAGGGCTTACGACAGTGTGCTTCTATGAAAGGTTCAGCTATTTGATATATAAGACATTTAGAGTCATCTTTTTTCACACAATAATGTCTGGCAAGAAAGAGAGATTATGAATGTTTTGTTTTCTAGGTTTTCTTCGGTGTAATGGATTCTCATTGTGGATGGAATGTAAAGTGTTTGAAGACTGATGGAGCAAGATAATGAATATATCAAGGATCGAGATTTGAGTCGTTAATTTTAATATTTTGTATCAAATAACGGGTAACGGGTATGTTTGTGTTAACTATAAATTTAGAATGAAAATTGAATTCTATAAATATATAGAATATACGTGAAAATATTATTATCCTATTTATAAACAAAGTTACAAGATTCAAACTTCATTTAATATATTTGCCACAAATTCAGTGATTCCTTTAGTTAATAATATTTACACCTTGTTTTATTTTTTTATGCTTTAATTATATTTATAGGTATTTATATTTTTTAAGTGTATATATTTTAGAATTTAGAGTGTAGTGTTTTCTCTAGTTTGCAGAAAGATGAAATAAGTAAGTGTATTGTTTATATTGAATTTATGGATAACTTATAGCTAATGCATGGATAACTTATAGTTAATGTATAGCTAACAAGTAATGATAACAAAGGCATTCCTAGGCTGTAGGAGGATGAGGCAAGTGTATTATCAGTCCCTCATAAAAGGTAGTTGAGGAATTAGGCAATTACAACTAGAGATTAGGTGATTACAACTAGAGATCAAGTAACACATAACTTGTCCATGGCACTTAACTTGTGGCCTATTGATGAATGCTACAAGTTAAGTAGTTGTGCTAACATAAAGATGTCTATTTATTGTTGGCATTGAAATAGACTCAATCTCTACAATTGCAAGTATATGTCTTTATATCTCAAAATTTATGGTGGATTAGCACCTATGTTTTTCTTAGATTGCATTTTATGGCAATTGTTAGTTTGTTTAACTAGAAGAAAGTGTGGCACTTAAACTGTGGTGTATCATTGTGGCACTTAACTTGTGCCTATGCTAGTTATAATGTGCAGCCATGATAATTTTTTTTATCATAAAAATAGTTATTTTGGTTGAAGAAAAGACCTGCCACAATGGTAGATCTTTTGATTTTGCAAATATGTTTATCATTTTATACTAATTACTCTATGTTTATGGTGATCTATGTTTTTCAAGGATTGCATAAACTCTCTATATTGATTCTATGGAATTAGTTGGAAATTCTAAATAAACAATTATAACATATATATATTGGCGGTGGATGAATAGATAATTTGTAACTCATGCATGGATAACCAACTAGAAATGAAAGATTTAAAAAAAATGAATAAAAAAAAGAGATGATTGATAAATGAATAACTAGTAGCTATGCATGAATGTATAGACAATATTTAATTTGGGGTGGACTGATCATCAATACATGAATAACTTATAATTTCAATACATGAATAACTTATAATTTCAATACATGAATAACTTCATGGTACTTAAACCAATCACAAATTAAGTGATTATGCTAATATATTATTTCATGGAAAATGACCTCTTTCAATTTTTCAAAAAAAAAAAAAAACTTGAAATGTAATTATTACTTTTGTAGAGCATTAAGTATACAGTTTGTTATATTCTACTTTTATAAGAGCAAAACAATACCACACAAAAATGAAAATTGTCTTCTTAACTATAACGACACAGAACACAGAAATGAAAATTGTCTTCTATAATTATAACTACTACTATTAATAATAATAATCTATTTTTAAGGTCACCGCCAAGCGGTGTATGAGACCCCCTTGTTTGTGGGAGAAGGGACCCCCCTCTGTGCAGCGATTTAACTGCTAAAGTCTACAGAGGTGTACATACACTACCCCCTCTGGGTTTGAACCCGTGACCTCCTAAGAGGAAACACATGCTCTTAACCATTAGGCCCACTCATGCTGTACATAGGTATACAGTTTGTTATATTCTACTTTTAAGAATTCGAAGATCAAAAGAACACTTTAACGACACGGAAATTAATTATATTGTTGAATACATTTGAAACCATACCTTCCATGTTATAGGTTATGGAACTCTATAGCTTACTCAGTGGGGACAGTGTACTAATATACTGATCCACATCAGGCCGATGATAATTCTACATGCTGTCTGTCATGTTTAGGATTCTAACGTACATCCATGACTTATCTCAATGGTTCTTTATCAACTGTATATCTCTAGATATATATACTCTTCAACCAAATAGCTTAGCATGCCGCATTTGTTTAGAGATGATTTTGACTCTCAAATCTAACAATTGAAAATGCAATTTTCATACATTTGCAATTTCATTATTTTAAAATTGTAATTTAAATTATATAGAAATACACATCTCTTAAAATTTAAATAGATTTTTTATTTTAATATGTTTAGTTATAGTGGTAAATAATTAGAATACAATTATTCTATCTTTACAGAAATACACAAATCTTTTAAAATTTAAAAATGATATAATGATATAACTTAAATATAATTATTTTATTTTTATAGAAATATATAAATCTTTTAAAATTAAAAAATAATAAGTTGTATGTACTTTTTAATTTTTGATAAGGATCTATTCAATAATAATAAATATATTGGTATAATTAAATTATAATTATTCTATTTTGAAAAAAATATAATTTTTTTTCATAAAAAATTATTGTAATTAAAATAACAAGGTTATTATATCATTGTAGGTTATTATATCATTGTTGAATATGAAATATATAAATATAATAATTTAAGTTTCACTAGTTCATTGTTGGTTATGAAATATATAATTTTTTTAGTTTTAATTGATGTTTCATAATGTAATATATTATTTTTAGCTAATTTAATGTATTAGTTTTTTTATATAGATTTATTTTTAAATCATATGTTTTATGTATGGCTTTTGTGACATGTTTGAATTGATTCTTTACATTTAGCCTATTTTTTTATTTAAATAATTAATAGTTAAAATTTATAAATATTAAAAAATTGTTAAACTAAAATTTTATGTAAAAATAAAACAAATTTTGACACTCATGCACCCATAAAACTTAAAGTGACAGGCATAAAAAGTACAAGACCATCATCAAATATTAGTTTTGACAGATATGCAGATTTAAAATTCCAGGCAAGTTACCAAGATACGAACATCTTCTGCTTTTGCAAATATCTCAAAATATCTTCTGGTTTTGACATTTATCTTCTAATTTTCATGGAAGGGGACTTCTTTGTATGACGGTAAAACATTGTATATACACTTTTACAAAGCAAAACAAAAACCAAAACATGAAAGATTTTCTTACTATAGGCGATAATTCTGCATGCCACTACAAGACAATTGGCAATGCCCCGGGATATCTTACTTGTTTTTTTTTTGAGAGTTATCTAAATTGAGAATATTTTCATGTTGTTTTAGGCAGGTTTTTACTAGCTTTTTTGGTTGGTTATGAATTTTTACAGGATTTTTAATATACTGCTAAATCTTACAGAGTGTGGGTGTGGAGGATTTTCATGAAAGGTGATTTCATTTCTGTGTTTAAAATAGCCCAACAAACAATATAAGTTATTGATAATGTAGATTAAATTCACGTAATTCCCCTACACTCTTTGTTTTTTTTGTGTGTGTTATATATATATATAGTGAACATCCATCCTTTATTGTAGTATTTTTTTTTTTTACAATTTTGTAATACTAAGATATTGAGATAAAACCTGTGTTAAGTGGCATTTTCCTTGTAGTGTTTCCAAGGAGAATCATCTTTTATTGTAAAATTGTTCTAGGGCCTTTTAAGGCTTGTCTCATTTGCCAAGGGGGAGTGGGGCTATAGGACAGTGTGCCAACTCAAATGGAACTATGAGGTTGTTTAGATCCATGGTTACGCCTTGTCTAAAATAAGGTTCCAATGGTGTAACAGACTTTTGAAATCTGAAAAGGTTAATATGTGTAATGATGCAAATAATGAAGTAAGGGAGGAGCCTACTCTTGGAGGTTCACTCAGTACCCTAGCTCAAGAGATCAATTCGAATAAACTACATCAAATCCTTATGAATGAGGTAGGTGGGGTTTCTGGCAAGGAGATTAGACTTGGAAATAATGGAGCACCAGTTAGTTACCTACATAGACTCCAGTTCTTTAATGTAGATCCTATTTTCTTGCTATTTTGTTGTAACCGCTAATTTTCCTTTGCTTAATAAACACAGTTTGTGAGTGTAGTCTCAGTAGTTAAATTTTCCCCAATTTCTTCGTGCTCTGTTTTTCTGTAAGCTCTGTTCTTCCTAATTCTAAGTTGGTATCAAAGCGAGGTTTCGTTGAACAGGCTATAGCCTCCAGCTGCTTAGTAGATCTTGCAGCTGGACATAGCAGAGAGAACCAGTTGCTATTACCAATCAGAAGTCGTCGGAGAGCACTTGCGCCGAGAGGAGCTACCACTACCGATCTGCGTAGTGGAGGAGAGGGTGTCAATGTTGAGAGGGTGTGAAGGAGTTGTTGCTGATCTGTGCAGTGGAGGAGAGGGCATGTAGGAGATGCTGTGAAATTTTTGTGGATATATGCATGTTCCAGAGTTTCCTTGAAGGAGTTGCAATAGCTCTTGCTTTGAGATTGAAGAAGTTGCTGAATTCTACTGCCAAGGAGAGAAAGCAGAGCATTCGTGACTGCTATAGGAATCTCTGCCTACCATTGTGAAGTAAGTCGAGATCTGTTTACTGAGAAGGTCTTTTGTGGAGATCGTTGCTAGATTGCACACTTTCAACACTTGCAGAGATGTCGAATCCGTTGGCAAAGACCTACCTCAACAAATCCAATAAATTTGATGGCTCAAATTTCATCAATTGGAAATTCAAAATGCAGACCTTGATGGAAGTTTATGGTTTATGGACGATTGCAAAGGGAGATGAAGTGAAACCCGATGTGGTTGCAGGTGCGACAACAACACAAATCCAAGATTGGGATAAGCGTGACAACAAGGGCAAGGTATTGTTGTGTATGTTTGTTAAAGATAACATAATTGCACATATCAGAGAAGCTAAAACTTCTGCTGAAATGTGGACATCGCTTAAAGATTTGTATGAGACTAGCAATACAAATCGTATTCTTTTCGTGAAAACTAAATTGCTAGGCATTAAAATGGATGGAAATGAATTTGTTAGTTCATTTTTGGGTCGCATTAATGAGGTGAAAGACAAGCTAGGAAATATAGGAGAAAAAGTTTCCAATACTGATCTTATCGCAATTACCTTAAATGGTATGCTAGAAGACTATCAAATGTTTATAACAGGTCTGGCAGCAAGGGAGAAACCTCCTACTTTTGAAGAATTGATAGGTATTTTTCTGCAAGAGGAAGAGAGGTGCGTGAATTTGAAGCCTCAGAATTCAGACTTGGCACTGTGGTCAAATAAGAGATTCCCAAGAGGGAAATCATGAGAAAGAGGTAGAGGAGGCAGTTCATCATAGAGAAGACAATCTCCAAGGCCAAATCAAGGTATGCCATCTAACAGGATTGAGTCAAAGAGTTTTTTTTATTGTGTTTGACCTTGACATAATATTAGAGACTATCAAAAGAAGAAGAGTGATGAGGCTAGGAATAAACCTAGAAAATATTCAAGTCATTTTGTAGAAGACTCTTCAAAACCTGATCTCAAATTGTTTATTTCTAGTGATGATATTGATGAACCCCCGAATTTTGATTTACGGGATCTTAGACTGTTTGTGTCTAATGCTTCCTTGTTTACTGAAATGGATGATGTTGATGCCTCGTTTGTGGATTCCGGAACATCAGTACATATGACATGTAATAAGAAGTGGTATACTAATTTTAAAGAAACACAGAATGGTGCCAACCTATATCTTGGAGATGACCGTGCTCATCAGATCAAGGGATACGGAGATATTCCAGTAGCATTTCCAAATGGTACTGTTCGTCGCATTCGCAATGTTGTGTATGTGCCCAAGATAAAGAAAAATTTGATCTTTGTGTCCACCATTAAAGATTAGAACTTGAAGGTTGAATTCTTCAAGAATTATTGCATAGTGAAGGATCAGCTGGACCAATATAGAACTGTTGCAACGGGAGTTAGAGCAGGAGGACTATACAAGCTTGACATTACCAGCAAAGAACATCATGCACTGATTTCTGCAACTATGCCAACAAAGAGTCTTTGGCATCAAAGGTATGGCCACATCAAACATCATGATTTATTGTTATTACAGAAAAAGAATATGGTTGAAGGACTTGCCATGTTAAAAAATGAGAATGTTGCTTGTGAAGGATGTGCATTAGGAAAGATGCACGAAGATGAATTTCCATCTAACCCTAATAGGAAAAAGAGAGATGTGTTAGATCTTGTGCATATTGATGTTTGCGGACCTATGCAGACTAAGGCTTTAGGAGGTGCATTTTGCTTTCGGTTATTTATTGATGATTGCACAAGATATACATGGGTTTATTTCCTTAGAAGAAAAAGTGATGTTTTCAATTACTTTAAGGAATTTAGAAACACGGTGGAAAAGCAAATAGAAAAATCCATCAAAATCCTCCGCTCAGATCAAGGGGGAGAGTATAAATTAGGGAGCTTCATCAAATATTGCAAAGATCATGGAATAGTACAACAATTTACAGTACCCAGCACTCCACAGCATAACAAAGTTGCTGAAAGAAAAAACAGAACTCTAGTAGAGTGTGCACGCAGTATGATGAAAGGTAAGATTCTCTCGAATGCATTTTGGGGCTGAAGCCATAACTACTGTAGTCTATTTAAAGAATAGAAGTCCAACAAGGTATCTTGATAATATTACTCCTTTTGAATCCTTGTATGGCTCCAAACCTACAGTTCATAATTTGAAAATATTTGGGTGTAGGGATTTTGCACATATTCCAAAGGAGAATAGGAAGAAATTGGATGCTAAATCCATTAAATGTATTTTCATAGGGTACTATTCTGAATTTAAAGCATACAAACTGTTTGATATTTCTACTCACGAAGTATTTGCAAGTAGAGATGTACTTTTCCATGAGTAGGAAGCAGGAAATCATGACAACAACAGTCATGAGGAATGGCATAGACTTCTTGATGAAGTATTTAAAGAAGAGAAGCAACAACAACTATCATGGCAACAACCACAATTGCAACAACAACCACCACAACCTCAAAGACAACAACAGAAGTAAGAAGGACTGAGTGATATGGACACTTCAAGTGACAGTAGTCAGAGTTCACCTAGTGGTGAAGACAGATCTTCACAAAGTGGGGAGGAAGATAATCAGTTGAGAAGGTCTTCACGACAGGTTCGGCTCTCAGAGAGGTATAGAGACTATGTCCTAATGAGTAGTATTTCAAATGTCATAGAACCCATGAGTTTTAATGAAGCCAATGAACATGATGAATGGTGAAATGCAATGGAGGAAGAATATGAATCTATAATGGAAAATAATATTTGGGAATTGACTGAATTGCCTAAACATAAAAATCCCATTGGATGCAAATGGATATACAAACCCAAGTTTAAATCAGATGGTAGTATAGACAAATATAAGGCTAGATTGGTGGCAAAAGGGTATTCATAAATATAAGGTATTGATTATGCTGAAACATTTGCACTGGTAGCTAAATTGAATACTATCAGATTGTTAATTGCTTTAGCTACAAAGTACCATTGGAAGCTACACCAATTAGATGTTAAATCTACATTTTTGAATGGTGAGTTAAAGGAGGAGGTTTACCTTACTCAACCTAAAGGGTTTGTGGAACATGGGAAAGAACACTTGGTGTGTAAGTTAAAAAAAGCATTGTATGGACTAAAGTAGGCACCTAGGTCATGGTATGAGAATATAGACTCTTTCTTTCTTCAACGGGGCTTTATGAGGAGCAATACTGATCCAAATTTGTATACCAAATTTGATGAGCATGGGTATATAGTATTTATTAGCCTTATATGTTGATGATTTAATAATTACAGGAAATGCAGAGAAATTAATAGATGAATTCAAGGAGCAGATGTCACAAGTTTTTGAAATGAAATATCTTGGTGAGTTACATTACTGCCTAGGTCTTGAAGTCTGGAGACATGCAGGACAAACTTTTGTTTGTGAGAGTAAGTATGTCAGAGATGTACTTAAGATATTTAAGATGGATCAATGTAAATCTTCTATTGTTCCAATGCAGCAGAATGTGAAACTTTCTTGTGATGATGGTTCGAAGGAGGTGAATGGCACTATGTATAGATAGATGGTGGGTAGTTTGAATTATCTCACCACAACCAGACCTGACATTGCATATTTTGTGAGTGTATTAAGTCGGTTTATGGTGAAACCTCAAGAAATCCACTAGAATGCAGCAAAGGAGGTACTCAGGTATCTAAAAGGAACACTTGATTATGGCATTAAATATATTGATGCATCCGATGTTGAGTTGACAGGCTACTCAGATTCTGATTGGGCTGGCAATCCGGATAATCAAAGATCAACCACTAGATATGTGTTTGGCATTGGATCCGGAATTGTTTCATGGAGCAGTAAAAAGTAGCCTATTGTATCTTTGTCTTCTACTGGAGCAGAATATAAATCCTTGTGTGCAGCAACTTGTGAAGTTGTTTGGTTGAGAAGAACTCTTCAAGATGTTGGAGAAGGACAAAAGGAACCTACAATGATCAAATGTGATAATCAAAGTTCAATTAAGCTAGCAAATAATTCAATTTATCATGCAAGGACAAAGCATGTTGATGCTCAGTTCCATTTTGTTAGAGAAAAGCTGCAGTCAAATGAAATAGCTCTTATGTATTTTAATACTTGTGAAAATACTACTCATATTTTCACAAAGCCTCTTGGAAAGGTTAAATTTGAGTTGTTTAGGGAAATGTTAGGTGTAGGAGTCAATCCACTCTCCATTAAGGGGGAGACTTGGAAATTATGGAACACTAGTTAGTTACCTACATAGACTCTAGTTCTTTAATGTAAATCATATTTTCTTGCTATTTTGTTGTAACCGCTAATTTTCCTTTACTTAATAAATACAGTTTGTGAGCGTAGTCTCAGCAGTTAGATTTTCCCCAATTTCTCCATGCTCTGTTCTTCCTAATTCCATGTATTAGGTGTGGGGAAGATGGAAAGGTTTATGCGGATCTAAAAGGGGAGGAGACAAAGAGTATTGATGATAGTATTTTGTTTTGTGACAGGAGATCTTCTAAGTTGTAAGGCTTGGAGGAAAAAAATCTAAGATTAAAAGGTCAAATATTTCAATGATTTTAGGGAATGAGAGGGATGGATATGGTCCTTTTAAAAGGAGAAATAATTGATAGGAACTCCAATTTTAAGTATGTCAACACAAATATTTACTAGAGTAGTGTGAAATGCATGAAAAAAAATGAACTTAGTGTGGCTCGAATGCCAAAAACCAATCAAAAACTTAATTTCCAGCATGCAGGGAATAAAAAAGAAGAGTTGGGGCAAGTGCCTTGTAACCACTTGTGAGGGTTCACTATAATGTTAAAATTAATATGGTTGCAACCTGTTGATAGCTAGGCTTTCACATCATTCAAGCATACATTACGCTCGTACACATCCATCAAAGACAAGTATTGGGAAGGGATGTCCAATCCACCTTTGTATTCATCTTTGATGCTTATTTATACATTATGATAGAGGTTGGAGCGGTTGTACCCACTCCAACTACTCATTTGTTAGTATATACAATTATGATGACATTTAAGAGGTCAAGTGGCCCCCTCTACATCTCCCCCACAAACAAAGCGTTTCTTCGTCCCAAAGAGAACAAAGAAATATGCATCAACATCCTGGGTTTCTGCTACTGCTGAAGTAGTCCTCACTATGCATCAACCATGCATACCGGTCTGCATAGGTAACTCAGCCGCAACTGCCACTAGCTTGATAGGAAAACACATGGTACAAGGCTCTTACGGTGATTGGTTACTCTTCAACCTCCATCTTCAATTTGGCAGCAGTCCATCGAAGTCTCATCCTCTCACAACGGCAGGCAACCATCTTCTTCGGCAATGAGGTCTTTTGGTTTAAAGCCTCACCCTGGCTCATCTGACCATCATCTCCATCAGTTTAGGCATGCGAGGCCTTTTGGCTCTTTGACTTTATATGCCATTTCTCTGTCTTCTGGCTTTTCGAGGTCACAACCAAGGAACATTTTCAGCATTTGGATAATGAGGGGTACGCTGTCATCATGTCTCATTGGAGCGCTTTGCTGTGAAGGTGAATAATATTTGCTTGAATGTGATTGTCATCTTTTAAAATACCTACAAGATTGTGTGATGCATGCTCATGTGCATGATGATCAACTACTTTGGACTGACTAAGAGTTATCTTACAATAGTCAACTTGTCACATGCCCCAATTTTGCAAAAACAATGTTATATTATTTGATTTTATTTGAGAAAAATATGTTAAATTTTATGCTAAGTTGTAATTGATGACTCAGCAGAATCAAGGATATTTAATGTAATTTTGAATATTTTAATTATAAATAAATAAAGGAGGAGACAACAGCTTAGGAGAGCTGTTAAAAAAGTGTTTACTGGTCAAATTGGTGGAGGAGACTGAGTGGAGAGCAAACTGACATGTGGCAGCATCCTCAAACCACTTCCAACTGTTGCAGGTGGCAACCTCCCTACATTTGGGGTCATGATTCCCCAAGAAAGTGGAATCAGAGCAGATGGTTCAATTAATGAAAACTGACCCAAAAGACCTAGGCAATCTTTATAAAAATTCCCATTGAAGAGAGTTGAGGCTGCTCATTCTAGAGAAGTGATCATTTAGGTGAATGAATGTACTTCAGAGAAATTCAATGGAAGGGAATTATGAAAAGAGTTTGAGGGGATAACTGCTAAGTGATCTAGTGCAGCTTTTAAGCTGAAAGATCTTGATGCTGAGTGCAGGGTGTTTTACTGAGTTATTGGACTAGTCTACTGTTTGCATGCTCCGCGAGTTCTCAACCAAGAAGACCAGGAACAGGATCGGGGGTTCTGAGGAAGCATTGTTTGAGCGCTCTCCAGAAGATTGGTAGGGAGGAACGACCTCCTAACGTTGTTGTTGTCTGTCCTAATCAGGTTCTACATTATTTTGTTTTACTTTGTTAGATAGACAGATCTGAGTCTGACTGTTATATGAATGATAAATATCCAGTTTGTAAATTTTAGAATTTAGTAGTCTTTTAGTTTATTGAAGGAATGAATTTGAAAGGTAATGTGTTAGAATGAAAAATAATTTCTAGTCTGTGTTTTTCCACACCTGAAAACCAGGCAGTACTCTAGCACAAGTAGAATGATAAAGAATGTGTTAGCAGATAAAATTGTGTATTTACAGACAGTAGAATAATTTATTTCATGTTAAAATATTAAGGAGGTTTAACAGTGTTATGTTATGTTTATTTTTCTCTGTTTTCACTTAGTAACTGAATGAAATGCAGCACGAAAATCACATTAGAGTTACATGGATTACATACAGTTAAGTAAATAAACAACTACAAATCACATCGTTTATTTTCTAACAATACCAACTAAATCTAGGACTAATATTTACTATAAACCAAATAGGGTTAAATATAAAAGTACTTAGATTAAAAAGAGTAAACTGAATTACAGAATTTATGCTACATTATTTCAAAAACTCTGAGTAAATTCTACTAGACAGTTTATTAAATAAAAGCAAAGAAAATATAATTAATAACTAGTATAAAACTAAATATTTACTATGAAGAAACTATCTTATAATTATCACAAAGGCTTATACCTGTAAAGGTAAAACTTCAGGGTTGAAACCCTAACTAATTTATTTAACTATTATAAATAAAGAGATAATCAAGGTTACAGAGTTCTTGTTTTAATTATTACATAACTCTAAATCCTTACTAATTAATAGAGTAGTAAACAAATAAAAACTTAAGAGTAAACAGTAAATAGAAATAAGCTAAGAACTTACACTATTTGTATAACTCTTTTATCTAAAAGAAAAGAAAATACTTAAACATGATAAACAATATCAAAATTATTGTAACAACGTAAAATAGGTAAATAGAAACCAATACATTTGATAAATTTTAAGAATATATTTATCTAAGGGTTCTTTTATAGTAACCCTAGGATTTAATCCTAAGTGAAAAGCTTAAACATATAAAAAATTACCTTATGACTGAACTTACAGTCTTTATTTTATCTTTATTTATTTTATTTTAACAATAATTACCATTATTAATAGTCGAAGAAGGAAAGACTTTATTTCCTCAAAGCCATAATTTTTACAAGTTATAAAACCATTTCATAATCGAGACAGAGCATGAAGCTAAAAGAAACCTTTAAAACCAAGAGGCTTAAACATAACAAAATTTACAACACCCAGCTCATGGCCGATGTACCCAGCATCGTGGCGTGGGTTTGAAAACAAAACTAATAGTCAAGTTATTAAAACCCTCATTTGTTGTATAGCTTTTATAGGACAAGAAAAAGGTGATACAAGTCACGGCATCGAGGCTCGAGTCACCCTGCTATAGGCAAGGGTGTATTAACATAAAACTAATTTTTAAAAAAAAAACTGAAGACCAAACATCAAAGGACTAGAGGAACCGAGCTCGTATTTTTCTTCCCAACTAAAAACCCTTTCCCCTAACCATTGCCAAGAAGGGAGTTGCCACATTGTAACCAAGGCTTACCCGTAGGTCTGGTTGTCAATCCAAACTTGGATATAGGGTTTTGCAAGCATAAAGGCGAGCTATAACCTGCAGGTGAATATCAAAACCTTAATTAGAAACTGAGTGGTATAGTGTAACTGTAACTTAAAAAAAAAAAACTTACAAACAATTGTAAAACAAATTATTACCTGGAAGTGATGAAATCCGAAGCCACGAAGGAGACAAACCAGCACAACGAACAGTACAACCTTCGTGTTCACCTAAGAAAGAGGTAGCTGGGTTCAAAACACTAACTACACCGATGACTGGAGTAGGAGCAAGCATTGGCAGTGGCCACACAATGATACTGACATTGTAATACTACACAATGATACTAACAGTGTAATACTACCCTCACGCACAACAAAGTCTTGTATGTAAGAATAAAATCAAAAACGAGCTGTGAATTTCACAACCCTTACACTGGGTGACAACACTTTGGAATGCACAGACAATGGAGCTAAAGGCGAGCACAAGCGAGCCCTCATGACCGCAGGAAACCAGACAGAGCAAAGACCAAAACCCTCGACAAAGAATGAGGATTTAAGGTTGTATTGGAGGCTTTTAAGTTATTCATTGCACGGTGGTGAACAATCCACGTGCCCACCAAATTATTCCATCCACAATGGGTCAAATGATTTAGTTGTCACTGCATTGTCAGGACAACAAATTATTGTTAATAATGTAAACTATGACTATAATGACAATGTAATACAAAGTCAATATCGTATCATTTCAATGATAAACTATGAATTCAAGCCATGCTAAAGAACGAAGTTTTTGTACTATCGATAAACCTTATATTATAAACCTCGAAATCTTCTTTGGTAAAGAACCAAAACATATATTGCATCAATACCCATTGTTTCATAAAGATCTTATAATCCTTCTTAATAAAACTTGTTATAAAAAGATCAATAGTATAGTAAAAGTGGTTGAACATGAGTTGATGGTATACTATTTATCATTTCTTTTTATAACCATAAACGATGCATATCTATACTGATAGAACTAGTTTATGCAAACACTAATGGATAAGGAGCTGGTTATAAATCATTACTTTGTAAATGAAAGTAAATAATAAATACACCCTAGAATAACTGTTATTTTTTAATGTAGTCAATAGTACGAAGAGTAAGATAAATTTCTTGGAAGTACATGATCGTTTGATCTCCATAAGGAACCAAGGCTCTAAATGAATCAAACCAAGATTAGCTTCGACTTGGTAGTCAAAGATAGTAAACTATCTAGGAATATGTATAGCATCACTTTTACTTATAAGTAAATAATATGATAATATACTTTCTTTACATTATTTATGTCATGAAGAAATTTGGAAGTTAAAATCACAACTTGACGACATTTTAGGTAAATGATTATTTATAAATACAATGCAATAATAAGCTCATAAACTTCATATACTGAAGCTTAATTAAAGGTAAAGCTAAGAGTTCTAGATAAACTTGTTTCTTGAAAGACCTCAGGTCTATTTCCATATTTAAGCAGTGTTTTAAATTTTAGAAATAACAACAGCAGAAAACTCTTATTTCAGTAAGAGTGTTGATATACTAAATCATGAGCTCTATGAAGAGCTGGTAAATAACTTAACGTATAGATGGAAAGAAGATTTATCTAAAATAGCAGTCATTATGATAAAAGACAATCAGTAGGGAAAAGTATTGATCTTTACGACATGAATTTTAAAGAACTGTCACAGTTGCAAAACAAGTAAAAGAAAACGTTACTTTACCTTGTAGTATCATTGAATTCAATTAAGCAAACTTTTATTCTAGCAGTATATTTTATACTAAAAGAAGTATATATGGATTAACACCTTAATAAACTTTTACTGGTTCAAAATTTACTTGTCAATCCAGTAAGATCCATATAAGTTAGCAATCGTTAAGTAAGCCCCAGTTAGAAAGTAACTTCTCACCTACTTGACAAAATCAAACTATCAATGTAGCTAGAAACAACTGAATGCAATTACTTACATCGCATATTGAAATTAAAATAAGTATCAATTTATATGTGTTTAAGTTAATCATTAGTTTGTTAATTGTTTCATTTATCCATTAACCTCTAACAGTTAACAAACTGGGACTATAAACAATTTATGTTACATCACAAAAAAATTAACTTTTGTGAAAATTTGAGGTTTTGACACAACTAGATACCAACTTCATTACATAAGTGAGGAGATCGCCTGCCTCTATTGAGACTCACGTTTAACCCCCTCTTGACTTCAAAGATTTAAAGAGATTCACTTATAATGATTCTTCTTACAGTTTTAATACTTTGAGCAGACTTTATAAATGAAATATCGACCAACCAAGTACTCTACTAATCATTCAACCGACTTTGATATTGACCATATCGACTTAAAATAACATGTATTCCTGAAAAGAAAAGAAAATTATAGCCTCGACCATATTTGACACCAACCACTTTACAATATATACCCTCGATCATCACACCGTTTGAAATACCGACCAAACTGAAAGTGAGCCTCTCATCAAAGTGACATGTTTATGCATAGAAGGTGCATCAAATTTTCGATCCTCTGCATGTCAACTGAACTGGTGGCAATGTTGTTCTTCATCGATTGACTATCATCCATGTGATGGACTGCCATATTTATGTAATGGACTTTACGCCGCTACCAAATAAAGAGCCAAATTAATATTCTGATGTGCCTGTTCGTGTTTATGTACTTAGTTGAATTCAGCCACGATCGCATTCCACAGATAGCCGAGAGTGCACTTGGTAATTGGGCAATAGCAACGCTAATACAAATTGCAAGCCATCGATCTGTAGAGCGAGGAGAGTGCACAATCATTTCCTCCCGCAAACGCCGCAACAGCGCTCCAAAAAGATGGAGAACGACGAATTTGACTCGATGAATCAACTCATCTTCCGCGCGGGGCTACCTTCGTGTTAAGAACGTGAGAAGATAGCCAATCATCAAGAGTTTTAGAGCCCATTCGTCCGTAATCATTCACTGGAATAGTTTCAACAGCGGAGATCATTTTAAGAAGTTGAATTATAACAGAAACGACTCCCTCTTCCACAATCGGTTTCGTGTGCTTCTAGCCAATACCAAGAATTTCCATGAGTGTTCGAATGGCTTTTACAGCCTTGTCTATTGCTAACCCACTTCACATAATTTCTGACAACCAAAACATTTTTCTTTATGTTTTCTCTGTGATCAATGTTTTCAGTTGTTGCAGGAAATCACGATCAGGAAAATAATTTGAAGAGATCTATCATATGAGGAGTTTTAGAGATAGATAACATGATGGCAGACAAAACGCCACTAGCGATCTTCGTGTGAATGGCGAACCAATAGATAACGAATAATGGACTAAATTGAGAGCCAACAATCCACAGATATCAGACCACGGAGCAAGTATTATTCAATTGGCAATCTGATCTTTCCGGCAGACAATTTCACATAAGTATTATTCAAATCTTTGCTTTAACGCCTGGTGTAGTCTGGGTCACTTTCTCGTATCTATCGTCGCCTTTTATTTTGAAGAAGCTTGCGAAGTAATTCTTGGTTGCGTTGTAGGTTTTGTTGGGGATTTGGAAGCCACACACATGAACAGTCTTTACCAGCAGTCTTCACGCTTTCTTTATGCACCCACAGGCCGTTTTTTTTTAATGTTGATCCTCCACATCCATGGAGGGCGATGGATCCAGCATGATTTCTTATCTCCCGGTGTTCCTTTCCCAGTGGGACACCAGACGGATCACTTCTTTTTCAATCTTTATGTAGCATTAATAGTTGGTTCCTTTTTCGATAACAGTCTTTAAGCTTATCTTTGCAGGTCTTTTTCTCCAACTTCCTTGAGGTTTGATCCATCCCATTGGTTGATGTTGTAGCCCAGCCAAGTGAAGGAGGCAATGGCGCCAAATGTTGAAAGCGTACGTTAGTACACAGCCATGAAAAACAAATATTGGGAAGGGACATCCAATCCATTTTTTATTCATCTTTGATGCTTATTTATACATTATGATAAATACGTTATGATAAAGGTTGGAGTGGTTGTACCCACTCCAACTACTCATTTGTTAATATCTCTTTAAACTATATAATTATACAATTTTGATGACATTTAAGAGGTTAAGTGACCCCTCTACACAACCACTCGCGAGCGTTCACTCTAAGGTTATAATTAATATTGCTGCATGGCTACTATTTTTATCCACTTTTATAAGAGAAACAATTGAACGCCTTTCAGCCTTTGAACTTGTACTCAATTCGAATCTAACATGGGGTTTGTGTTATTGCACTCTTGAAATTAGATCATGTATGTAAATTCGGGTTTTATCTCGGGGAGGATGCTTAGTTCTACTTAAGTCTCTATTGGGGGCACTGCTGGTGTATTGGTTCTCCTTGATGAAAATCCCACTATCCATCTTGTCACATAAGGAGACTGATGTCCAACTTCTTATGGGGTGGCTCTGCTGATAGAAAGGGCTATCATTTGGCCAGGTGGGAGCTGCTGACCCGTCCTTATGCTATGGGCGGATGGAATATCAAGGATTTGCAAGCTTTTAATGATGTATTAAGGGCCAAGAGCTTGTGGAATGTTCTCACCGGCTGCTGGTTATGGAATCAAATACTGATGGTAAAATATAATACATTACATGTTATTGGGCATTAAATGCGACGGCATGTGGGTAGTTTGATCTTAATTTGGAAAGGATTCCATTGTCGGTAGTTGGATCTTAATTTGGAAAAGATTCCACTGTGCACTGTACACAATGCTACAGCAGTAGCATTTAATGCCCAATGGCATGTAATGTATTTTTCGCGAACATCCATTATCTGGAACGGTTTTCTCCAGGAGTATTCTAACGAGTCGACGATTTCGCCCGGCGTTAGACTACTTCGTCTACCCACTCCGTTAACTATCTCGTCCTCCTGAGTCCGGCAAATCCAGCCAAGGGTCCCACATGAATCTTTTTCTGAAAGCTATCGATCTATTCCTGCAAAATCAAGAAAATCAAAGTTCTATTTTCTACATTCTTCAATCATTTCAACTCTGTCGAAACCTTAACGGAAACGAAAGAAGGAGGTATGGATTGCATTATGGAGCTCTCATTAGGTTTGAGTATTGGTACTGGACTTTGCTTCTTCAAAGTCATAAGTTAAGGCAACTGGGCTGCCTGCCTAGGTCAATGGACATGAGCCTCTGCAATATTGTCGAACTACCATGAAGACATTACTGACGACTTTGCTACTGGAAAGGATTCATGGCCTTTGATCTGGCAAATTATTGTTCTTCTGTTAATGATCATCACTTTTCAGGCAGCGATTTGCAAAGCAGACGATAAATACATGTGCAGCTTCGCTAAGTATACTCAAAGCAGTGAGTTGGAAAGCAATTTGAAGAGAGTTTTGTCTAATCTTGTTGAACACACGTCCCAAACGGGTTTTAATACTTCTGCGTATTGCCAAATTCCTAACCGAATACATGGCCTCCTCCAATGCAGGGGAGACGCAACAGTCAACCAATGCTCCGATTGTTCACAACAAATAACAACCAACATTCTAACAGATTGTGTGAATTCCATTGGTGGGAGAGTCTGGTATGATTTATGCTACATGCGCTATGAAAACTATAGCTTCATTGGACGCTTGGATATCAACGGATGGGATACTTTCAATCAACACAATGCCTCCAACCTTGATATCTTTAAGGCGGCTATGGGAAGCTTTTCAACAATTTGACAGCTGAAATTTCAACTGGATCTGCAAGCAATCGATAAGCTTCGGGATCAACAACAGACTCGTCGTCTCAAAGGATTTTCACTCTGGTCCAGTGCTGGAGAGATATATCCATGGACAACTGCACAAAATGTCTCTCAAACACGATCGCTACTATTTTGAAAGAAAATGTTGTAAGAGATGGAGGCCAAGATTTTAGGGGAAGCTGCATTGCTCGTTAACTCCTAAAGCTAAATATAAGGAAAGATTTTAATGATTCAAGTTTGTATTTAATAGATCGAATATTTCTAAATTTCTTCATAATATAACTTATGTGCAGGTATATTCAATTTATTTAAACTCTGTGTTTCTGGAATCGAGATCATCTCTGCATGCATGTTCGTCTTCTTAACAGACATACAACTTGCCTCGTTGCTTCATAGATCAAAAGAGACGAATCTTAACCTTATTGACATTATTTTTTTCTAAAAAATATTGACAGAACAAGATTCCATCTGTCTAATCGCGAACATTTTATTAGAGACAGCTCATGTGATCCTCTGTATACATTGAAACTCTCTTTGCTATAATTAATCAATCACTTTAAAAGTCCATCCCATAGTGGCTAACAAGTTTCACGAGATGTTCGACAACATTGTTTGAATTCAACATTATATTTGTCTACCAGGTTGTCATGTTTAGCCCCGCCTAGATATTACGTAAAAGTACTGTAAATGTCGGGGAATCTGTGAAGAGCCGAAAGCTGTGAAAGCAATCGAAGGCTGTCAAAGCAGTTGAACAAGTATACAGAAAGTATTAGGTCACATGTCTGCATCTTAAATATAATTTATCTAGAACGGCTACCCCATCATAAGCTTGGCATTGCTATAAATATGCACAACTTCTTACATATACATATGTTGTGCACATTTCTAATCGATCAATACATCCCTAACTTCCTGCGGAACGATCAGTTTGTTTATATTTCTTTTCTATATCAATTTCTCGATCTTCATTGGAGCAATTCCAATAGTATAGATTTGGCTTTAACAGAATGGTCAGTGGTGCATCCGAATGTATGTTCATGGAAGGAAGGAGTTTCAGAGGCGAAAGGACAGCTAGGCCTTTGCCCAAGAGAGGGCAGATAAAGGCGCGCATCGCAGCCTCTGCCGTTCAAAGCATAATCTCTGTGATCCAACTGCGGAAGTCAATGTCCTCTACTCTACGAAAAGTGGGTGGTCGCAGATTTGATTGAGAGATTAGTGAGATTGTCTCTAACTTTCTTGGCCAGTTGAAATTAATGAGATTCACAACTCCCACTCTGTAACCATGATCAGAGCGTTAGTTTGATGTAGGGCATTAATCAAGAGACAGACTGGTACTACGATTAGCCAGGCCACTCTTGTAAGAGGACGAAGGGCGAGCATTCTGAGGTCTTTGCAAAGTGGATGAAATGAATATGGATCAGTCAGATCCGCTTTTAAAGAAATTGAAGAGCACATATTGCTCTTCGCATACTGCATATTGCATTGGACAAGATTTTATTTGCCCCTCAACCTATTGAACCTTTTGAACAATGATTCTTTTCTGTGTTTGTTATGTATTACGATTCTCACGTTTGATGTTTGTTTTAATTATCTTAAATTCTACCTCTGAGTTATTTAAAGAGCTATTAACTTCTATAACAATGCATCTATTTTTTTGGCTACTCTTACTGTCGCTTTATGAATGAAATGATTTTTTCAAAAGTATCTGTAAAGGTTATATTATAAAAAGGATTTGGTTTTACCTGAACAAACGGAAATAGAGAGCATTTGGGGCAAGGCTAATCTCTTTAATCTCTGGGCTAGAAGGGATTGAAAAGGACGTTACTCCTATGCTCACACAAAAGACTTGCTTAAACAAGTATATGTTGTGATAAATTTTCCTTGACACAAGGTTAGTAGAGATGAAACTTCCACTTTGCAGTCGGTGACACTTTATGTACCATTCGACTATATATTCTGCAAAACCTTTCCTTCACTGACGATTGTTATATGCAATGGAAATGCCAATTTATGGTTCCCAAATTCTATTTAATTCAAATTCATTATATTGACCCAAAATTACAGATTGGCCAAGTTAAATTCACCAAATTCCATGGAAAATCTTTTCAAAGTAGTGTAAGATTGTCCGGGTATGAATACAATTGATTTGTCCATTGACCTAGGCAGGCAGCCCACTTGACTTAACTTATGACTTTGAAGAAGCAAAGTTCAGTACCAATACTCAAACCTAAACCTAATGAGAGCTCCATACTGCAATCCATACCCCCTTCTTTCGTTTCCGTTAAGGTTTCGACAGAGTTGAAATGATTGAAGAACGTAGAAAATAGAACTTTGATTTTCTTGATTTTGCAGTAATAGATCCATAGCTTTCAGAAAAAGATTGATGTGGGACCCTTAGCTGGATGGATTTGCCCGAAGTGGGTAGACTGAGTAGTCTAACTCCGGGCCGGAAGTGGGTAGACTGAGTAGTCTAACTCCGGGCGAAATCGTCGACTCGTCATTCATTGGGTGGATCTCCAAGGCTTTATGCTGGAGGGTGGGGTCTAGCCGCGGGTTTCTCATAGGTATTGATCCAGTGGCCGGAATGGAGAACAATTCAGCCCTGTCTCGACCGCTTATCAGACATTTAAATGATATCGATATTGTTACACTTGACCATATACACAGACCCAACATTGGCTGCGTTTTTGACTCAAATTGGTTGAAGGCCGCGGACCTGGGATTGGACGATCCATGGAAGGCGGAATGGGACCTTTTCACTGCTGCGTTGTGCGCCACGGGCATCCAGCTCAATAATGAAAACGACGCGCTGATTTGGTCCTGTAACAAAAACGATGGGCAGGTCACAACTGCACTTGCTTATACCTTCATTGCTGTCTCGACTGCGGTGTCTGATCGGAGCTGGCATTGGCACGATCTTTGGAGATGGCGGATACCGACAAAAATCATATGCTTCACATGGCTATGCTTGAACAATAAAATCTTCACTTGGGATAACCGACTGCGGAAAAGCTGGCACAAACCCAACATTTGCCATCTATGCCACAGGGAGGCTGAAACATTTCAGCATTTGCTAGTCGATTGTCCATTTGGCAGGCTGAAACAGTTCAGCATTTGCTAGTCGATTGTCCATTTGGCATTGATGTCCGTAATCGTGTCTTCGACCATCTAGGACTGGTGCATTGTTGTGGGACGGACAACCTTCGTAATCTCATTGCAGATTGGATTAAGCTTGGTATGGAGCCTAGTGTTTTATTAATTTTTTGTTTCTGGGTTATATCGTTGAGTAGAAACGCCTGGCTTTTTCTGGCACCATGCCCTCGGCTCATGGTACAGCTCTCCGCTGCCTAGACTTGGTAGCAGCTTATCCATCCTCGATTGGGAAACCCAAGATCATGAACATTGGATTGGGACCCAATGTCTCGATGCCACCGGTTTTTTTGACGGAGCGGCCACAACCACAGCCGGAGGAGCGGGGGCAATTTTACATATCAACAGTGATCATCACTTCTTCATTACTTCTTGATCAGGCTGGGATACGGTTTTTGCACAAATTCCAGGTCGAAACTACTGGCTCTCTTTGGATTATTACATGTTGCCAGACCCATGGGCCTGCCCAGATTCTTGTCTTTGGAGACTTTTCGATGGTCATTGACTAGGTGAATGGGAGGACGAAACTGAAAGTACTCAACCTTGAGCACTGGTGTAATCAAATTATTGATTCGGTTCATGGGTTCACTCTTTTTAACAGTCAGCATATATATAGTGAACACAATCATATGGCCTATCGTTTTTCTAAGGAAGCATTGAACCTTCCAGCCGGAAACCTCATGGTCCAAGAATTCATGGAGGGGTTTCTGACCCATGAGGTGTCTCTGGATTTTTTTTGCAGTAGGACTCGCCGAAGGGAGTTATCTCATTTGATTTGAGGCATATAGCATACTTGTTTGGTGTGTTTTTCCCTTTGGTTGTTCTTGGCTGCCATAGAGTGATGTTTGGCTTGGCAATAGGTTAATTACTCTGATATGTTTTTTTAAGTTTTCGATCAGAATGTGGAATGAGGAAACGGATCAATGCCATTTCCTTCGATTATAATAGGTCCTTTGTCTAATGAAAAAAGGATTGAACTCTTTTTCTTCCAAAAAAGATCACCCTTCAGCATATATATCGTGAACACAATCATATGGCCTATCGTTTGTCTAAGGAAGCACTGAACCTTCCAGCGGGAAACCTCATGGTCCAAGAATTCATAGAGGGGTTTCTAACCCATGAGGTGTCTCTAGATCTTTTTTAGCAGTAGGACTCGCTGAAGGGAGTTATCTGATTTGAAGCATATAGCATACTTGGTTGGTGTGTTTTTCCCTTTGGTTGTTCTTGGCTGCCATAGAGTGATGTTTGGCTTGGCTATAGGTTAATTACTCTGATATGTTTTTTTTAAGTTTTCGATCAGAATATGGAATGAGGAAACGGATCAATGCCATTTCCTTCAATTGTAATAGGTCCTTTGTCTAATGAAAAAAGGATTGAACTCTTTTTCTTAAAAAAAGATCACGCATGTAAATGTTGTACAGCATTGGGTATGATGATGTTGTACAGCATTGAGTGTGATATCTAGATTGATGGATTTTATTTTTCTTTTAATCCAATGTATTAATCTAAGCTTTTTGCAGTACAATGGACAACCTGACCAAGAATAATAAGTAAACCTTGTTTTTATCGTAACACAAAATAATAATCAGGATTCAGCACCATATAATCTTTCAATAATTGAAACATAATACCGTCATTGACTCAACCATTCGCATTAAAGCCAATAAATGCGCTTCCCTGTCCCTTAATCATAATTGTCATTTAGCACCTACAGGCTGATGAAAAGACATGCCATGCCACATGCCCAGTTGGCAAAACCCCAACAGATAAGTTACCAACGTAGATAGATCTTTACTTTTGCAAATATCTTAGAGTTTCGGCATTTATCTTTATATACGGATTATTCTCTCATGTGTCATTTTCATAGAAGGCGACCTCTTTGTATTTCTCACAATGAATGTGCGAACTGATAGAGATAATCGAATGTGGACCTTGCCTGGGTTTGTGGTATCGTTCTACAGTAATAGATATATACTGTTAAAGTCTTCACTAAAGCAAAATTACACAAAACATGAAAAATTTGTGTTCATAACAAAATTACATGAAGATTTCAAACATCAAAAAACAATTTCACAACATAGAACTTAAAAATTAATTATTTTGTCCAACACCATTTGAAACAATAACAGTAGGTTAGGCTTACCGAGTGAGGGCTTTTAAGTATGTTTTTCTAAATTATTGAAACCATGGATAGCCAGTTAATTGGTAGTGACAAACAATTACAACTAACTATGAAGAACAGATAACTCGTTCATGGCATTGGTAATATATTAATATTCAACCTATAATAAATTAACTCTAATAATAATTAGACATGCCATGTCTACTAGAAAACCAAAGTTGGATATCATTTGCTTCTTTCTACCTAAATACATGATTTTTAATTTTTAATTTTTTTCTTTAGTACTAGAAGACTTGGCTGGTACTTTTTTTTTCAGACAAGGCATTACTTGTTATTCAATGAATCAAAGGAACTTTGTACATCAGCAGGTTACAACAGTCCAAGACTAAGGATCCCTTAACAATCCAGCAATACAAACAATGGGATCATTACCACAGAGCTTAGCAACTGGAAAATGGGCAGCATATACAAAAATGACCTCTCATAAATGATAAGTCGGCACACAGTCATATGTCCTTACAGAAAATAATAAGAAACCAGACACAATATCCAAGTCAGGGCTTGTAACACTCTAAAGCCAACGACAATACAGATCAGCTCAACCATTTAAACTTTCACAAATCAAGAGTCAAGAGACAATAGTCTAAGAACCAGAGCAGTGCTCTTTAAAATATCTGGAGTGAAACCTCCCCAAAAACTTCATCCTCACATGTTTGAGTGAGGAAAAGATGGCCAGCAGCCATACCAAGCCCTTCCTTGTATAGTGTGTCTGCCCTCTGATTATGTTCCCTAAAGACATGACTGAAATCCACAAAGGTGAACCCAGATATGAGTTGTCTGATGTTTAAACACCAGGCCTCTAAGTTCACCATGGAGAGAGTGGATTCATTCCTAGCCCAGTTTATAATCACTGAGGAATCCCCAAAGATATGAAGGTATAGCAACCCAATATCTTTGGATCCAATTCCTCTACCACTATACCCCTGGGTGGGTGCACTGCCCCAAGGCATGGACAATGATAAGATGGGGTGATTTGAACAAGTAACCTCCATTTACAACATCTCCTTCATATCAAGCCAATTGGTATCAAGCCAATTGGTTGAACTACACCTCTGCCCCATCATTTTTGTGATTTTCATTAAAAACAACTTCTTTGTATTTTTCAAACTGAAAAATATCCATTTTGCAAAACAACATTTAATGTTTGTTGGATCAGATTCAACTATCCACATCTTAGCTACAGCAGCTTTAAATGTTAGGCTGCCAAATGAATATTGTTTGCCTGTCAAGCTGAATGCACTATTTATTTAATGAGATGCAGAAAATGGTCCCTGCCCTGGTTTGTGGTATTGTTGCAAAGCACTGTATATATACTCTCCGTTATACTCTTTTACACAACCAAAGTACTGTATATACACTCCGTTATATATACTCTTTTACACATCCAAACAAACATGAAAGATTGTCTTCAGAACTACGAAAGTTGAAGATTTTATTCGTAACTGAGTGAGGGCTTACAACAGTGTACTTCTATGAAAGGTTCAGCTATTTGAGATATGAGACATTTAGCCTCATCTTTTTTTTACACAATAATGTCTGGCAAGAAAGAGAGATTATGAATGTTTTGTTCTCTAGGTTTTCTTCGGTGTAATGGATTCTCATTGTGGATGGAATGTAAATTGTTTGGAGACTGATGGAGCAAAACCCCAACAGATAAGTTACCAACGTAGATAGATCTTTACTTTTGCAAATATCTGAGAGTTTTGTCATTTATCCTTAAATACGGATTATTCTCTCATGTGTTATTTTCATAGAAGGCGACTTCTTTGTATTTCTCACAATGAATGTGCGAACTGATAGATAATCGAATGTGGAGCTTGTTTGGGTTTGTGGTATCGTTGTATCCTGTTAAAGTCTTCACTAAAGCAAAACTAAACAAAACAGGAAAAATTTGTGTTCATATAACTAAATAAGCAAAACTAAACAAAACATGAAAATTTTGTGTTCATATAACTAAAGTAGATGAAGATTTCAAACATCAAAAAAACAATTTCACAACATAGTAGAAATTAAAAATTAATTATTTTGTTGAACACCATTTGAAACAATATATAACAGTAGGTCAGGTTTACTGAATGAGGGTTTTTAAGTATGTTTTTCTAAATTGCAGAAATAATGAATAGTTTGTTAATTAATTAGTTGTTACAAAATCATTACAATTATAACTATAAATAACAGATAACTAGTTCATAACGCTTCATAACACTGGTAACATATTAATATTCAATCCATAATAAATTATCTCTAATAATAATATTCAACCCATAATAAATTATCTCTGATTAGACATACCATGTCTACCAGAAAACCAAAAACAATACCAAGTTGGATATCATTTGCTAGGACATGAAGCATTTTCCTTCTACGTAACGACATTCATTTTCATCATATTAAACTTTCTTTGAAAGGCCCTGCTTGAAATATGACATAGATGGTACTAGTTTTTACACACAATAATGGCCCGCAAGGAAGAAATTATGAGTTTTGTTTTTAGCTTTTTATGGTGTAAAGGATTCCGAATGTCGCTGGAATCTGTTAGAGAATCATACATTTCCATACGAATCTTAAAGTGTTGGAGAATGATCGAGAAAAGAAATGCAGTAAGATGTTCAATTTTGTATTTGTCAAACACGAATCTAAAGTGTATGGAGAATGATTACGCAACTGAATACTGGATGAATTAGGCTAAACGGAGGGTTTGTCAAACAAGAATTACTTTCACAAAAGTCTAATCTCATCTCTTTAAAACTTTTTCATTTATAATTGTAACAGATATCACGGCTCCATCCTACTACCCTTTGGTGTATATATTTAAGATTGAGATTTGCTACCCTTTAGTGTATATATTCAAGATTGAGATTTGAGTTGTAAATTTTAATGCTAAAGTGTTTGGACAATGATAGAGCAAGAGGAAGGTTATATATATATATATATATATATATATATATATATATATATATATTCAAATTTTTTATTTATGGTTGGAGGAGATATCATATCTCCATTCCATTTTTATTCTATGGTTGGAGAATAGATAGCTTCTTCATAACTTTATTATTTTATGGTTGGAGAAGAGATAGCTCCTTCATAACTTTATGTATAGAGATTTTAGTTGTAAATTTTAATGTTATATTTAACTATTTAATAAATTTATAATCTATTTATATTAATGAATTGAATGGTGAAAAACAATTTAATATATATAATTGTATAAAAATGTTGGTTGCTTATTTCTAAAAAAATGATGACCATATTCATTTCAAAAAAATATCATTACAACAGATTCAAAATTGTTTTATAATTATATTAACAAGTTTTATTATTATGTTAACAAAAATTAAGAAGCAAAAAACTTTAAATGTAAAACCCTAACCCTAACCTGTTGATGGTTAAGCTCTAATTTGGGCTCATTAATGTAACTTCTTACCAAAAAAACCTTACAAAAATAATAAGTGAGTGAGTGGGCCTACCACAGTTTTCTTACTTAACATATTGCTATAAACAGGTTGATGATAAAGGGTTTTCAAATTATTGAACATTCCGATTATGCAATTCAATAATTTCTATAAATGTATCTAACCACTAAAAATGAAAAAAATTATAGAATATTTAACAATGGTGAACAATATTGAATAGGAAATAAGAGAAATAGAGAAGATTAACAAGGCTAGGGAGAGATAGAACAGAAAAAAGCCAGGTTATAATAATCTGGGGAAAGGGAAGGAGGGAAGTTTAAAGCTACCCACCCAAGAAGAGCCAGTTTTTTCCAGCGGGTAAAAGGTGGGTAGCTCTTTCCCCACAGGGAAGGGACTTTATTGAAAAAGGATGTGAAGATGCATAAATGCAGAGTGTGAAATGCGAGGGGGAGGTAATATTTAGGTAGGGTGTTGTGTTTGTTTTGGAAAGACCTTAAATTGTTAGGTTGTGTTACTTTTTCTTTTTCTTTTTATTTCTCAGTGCTGACACAAAGGCGCATTTAACTGCTACCGAGAACTGATCTCTTTAGGCATGGAAGACCGCTCCAACCTCCAAGGCACAGTTAACTATGATCTCCTTTGCCGCAGAGAAGACCTCTCTTTATACGCCGAGAACAGTTCTCCTGGCATTCACTCGCAGAGAACTGTTATTAAATGCTTCAGCTGCAGCACTATGAACCATTGATTCAAGTTCATTAAATCTCAACCTGTTTGAGAATCTATATCAAATGACCCACAATACTGCAATAACATTATTTAATAACCTGTTGCATGTTAAATATTTTAATTTACAACATAAACAGTACATTTGGAATGAACCAGAACTGTAACATTATTAAGCCGTGATATCAATGCTCATTAAAGGCATTAAATGCCCCTCCTTTCTTTATGACAGAAGTATCTGGGCTGATGAAAAGGAATGGATGCCACTAATGGCACTAACCCATTAAACATGCACGGTAAAAAACTGATAAGACAAGTTACAAAGATACGAACATCTTCTGCTTTTGCAAATATCTCAGGGTTTTGACATTTTTCCTTGTACAGATTACTCTATCTTTGTAATCTTTGTATTTATCACACTAAATGCACGAGTTGATGAGACGCAGAATGGTCCCTACCTGGATTTCTGGTATCGTTGTAAAACATTGTATATACACTCTGTTATACTCTTTTACACAGCAAAACAAAAAACAAAACATGAAAGATTATCTTCCTAACTACATTAGGTGATAATTCTGCATGCCACTACAAGACAATTGGCAATGCCCTGGGTATCTCACTTGTTTTTATCTGATAAGATTTTACTCTTGTTTTTGGTTGGTTTTTACTAGTTTTTGGCAATGAATCTTCACGTAATTTTTAATACTTTAAAAATACTGCTAGATCTTAAGGAGTGTGGGTGTTGGGGTTTTTATGAAAAGTGATTTTATTTTTGTACTTAAAATAGCCCAACAAAGAACATAAATTACAGACTTTGTAAATTAAATTCATCAAATTCACTAAATTTTTCAAGAAAATCAACATAAAAATAAAAAAAATCCCTAAAAACTCTTTTTTTTTGTTTTTTTGTTTCCACATCAAAAAATTATCTTCTCTTGTTATTTATTTATATCAAAGAAAAAATATAGAAACATATCAGATACATCTGTCCAAATAGTCTTTTCTCTGATAGACTTTATCTAAAGAAAAATAACACCTACAAAGTCTATAGACAGTACAATATCCATTTTACAATATCCCAGTCACTTCACTTGTTATACTGAGCCATGAAGCATTTCCCTACTCTGGAACGGCAGTCATGTTCATCAGTCTCTGAAAGGTTCAGCTGCTTGAAATGTTGCAAATTTAGCCTTGTCATTATTCCACAATAATGGCGGGCAAGGATGAGACATTTTAAATGTTTTGTTTTGGAGTTCTTTTTTAAAGATTCCGAATGTTGATGGAATGTGCTCGAGAGCCGTACATTTTCATATGAATGTAAAGTGTTTGGAGCATGGAATGCAGATAGAGGTTAAATGGAATATTTGTTTCATATTAATTTTGAACAATTATTTGAGAAAGATCTGAGTTGTAATTTTAATATTTCTTTTTTATTTTATCAAGTAATTAACATTAGTATGTTAGTAAAATTTTGCAAATTTAAATTAAATAAATGAAAATGGAATTATTTTTATATGGTAAGAAAAAAAATGTTAGAATATTGGTAACTTATTTATGAACAGAAAAGTAATTTTCTTATGATTGACACAAAACATGAGCAAAAATTCTAAAGTGCAAGAACCATTTGAGAATAAGTTTGTATATATCTTATGTTTAGGTTGAAGACATTATGATGGTGTATTTTGATTTTCTCTCAAAAATATTAAATGCTAATATATA
>LPNX010904888.1:0-11071 GCA_001517045.1 Pseudotsuga menziesii
AAACAAATAGTCATTGTAGGTACATACAAAAAATTTCAAATATTTAATATGCGAGTCTCATTTGTCTTATTGTAATGTGCTTGTAACCCATTTTTTGGTCGGCCCTTCCATAAAATATTGAAGATACAAGTACTTTTGGTTTGTAAACATAAGTGTTGAGTGGTTGCTCCATGTATGTTGACAACAATCATGACAGGCACTTGTGCATGCTCAATAAATTTTTGTTGTGTTCAATCGGAACTATTATAGTTGAACATGATTTTTTTATAAGATTTGCAAATGTTAACTAACTTATAATTGGCATTTCATGTGTAGAGTCAAGAGATGAGAAGAAACCGTCAAGTGAGTACTTGGGAAGATTTATGAAGCTCAAGGAAGAGGAAGCTCAAATTTTTAAACGAAACTAACACTAGCTGGGGGAGTGGGGATAAATGAGATTCCACTAGATGTATATTTGGACGTTGTCCATGGGTGGTCTTTTATGTTTAACTTGTATCTTTTGTGTACCTTGTGTCATTTTGGGAATGATATGACACTATTTCATGTTTGGGTATGGGATTTTTTATTAATATTATAACTTATTAACCAATTTCAAATAAATTTTTATAAAAAATTTATTATTTGTCTCGGGCCTACAGTTGATTAATTGTCTCTATGGTTCATATAGGTTTGTTTAGTTGGTGTTTTATGGATTTTTTTCAATCCTCCATGAATTCACGGAGGATTGAAAAAAATCGGGCAGCATTTCGGCTTGCTCGGGACACATTTCAAAATTAAACCGGTGGCATAAACGCTACCGGTTGACATAATTTATATATATATATATATATAACAAATTAACAAAAAAATTCAATTTAACTACAAATTTTCAAAAATCCGGCAGCATTTCTGCTTGCCGGTACTCATTTTAAACATGAAAATTATAAACAAATTTACCAAATTTACCAAATTATTAAACATTTATTAAATTTTAAAACAAATTTTATAAATTAATAAAAAAATTAAATTAAATTCCATTTAAATTGAAAAAAAATTATTTAAACTGTTACCTCTTGGCTCAGACGCCATCGTGACGAGGTTGGGTTGCTTCGGGGTGCTTGGGGTGCTTCTCCTTACGCTGCTCATCGTTTCTCGGTCGAGCTCTTACAGTGAATTTTTGCAAAAAAGACGGCCACGGCCCCCGCGGCCTCTTTTTATAATTTTTTTGACACAGGTACCTCGACCGAGGTATTTCTTAACCCTCAGTCGAGGTTTTAATACCTCGACCGAGGGTTAAGAAATACCTCGGTTGAGGGCTGAACAAAACCTCGGTCGAGGGCTTGATAAAACCTCGGTCGAGATATTAAAACCTCGGTCGAGGGCTTGTTAAAACCTCGACCGAGGTGCATTTTTTTGTTTTTGCCAAAATGCACTTGCCAAAAAGTGTTACCCAGGTCCGCGGATTCACCCTATCCTTAAAACTGGGTTCAAGTTCTTGCAATATAACATTTGGGATTTTTTGTTTTTCTTCATTAATTTCTTTAACAGGTGCACCTTCTGTTAACTTAGAAAATGTTGGGCTAACATAATTTTGCCTCCTGCTACTCATAATTGTTGAATCTGCAATACCAGCTGTGTGGAATGTTCCACTTGGAATTGATCTTGTATTCTGTCCCTTTCCTGATCGAATATGCCTCTGGAGCTTCAATTCATTCTCTTTTGTTTCAATTTGCTTTCTCAATTTCTCCAAGTCAGTGCCACTAGGTTTAGTTACATATGAGCCAGGCTTGAAAGCATGTTTTTGGCCAATTGAACTATTGTGGCCAATAGTAGGCTTTTTATTACAGGGTGACTGCCGAGGTGGACCCTCTCCAAACCCCATAGAAGTCACCCCACGGACTTGCAATGCACTTGATATGGTTGTACAAAATGCAGCTAACTGCTTCTGCACCATAGCCATTTGCTTCCGCATCCCTGGGGTTTGTTATGATGTGGTTATAGCCATCTATGAAGAAGCTGCAAGTGATTGGCTTGCAGAAGTCCCACTTGTACTTTCCCTTGATGATCCATCTTTCTCACTTCGATCCACTCTCTTGCTCTCTTCTTCACCCTCACTGTCACTATCTCCATCAGAGAATCTAATCACAAGGTTATCATCTTTCTCTTCTGCTGCAGGAGATCTAATAGAAGGATGTAGATCTTGTAAACTGGACAATGGGCCGACTTAGATACCGTTCAGGGACTCCTGGTGGACTTGGGCCCAGTGCACAAAAAACCTCACGGAGCGGCAATTTTGAATTCTGTCAACTCCTGCTAGTGTGTTTGGGCATGGGAAATATGGCAATGCCAACCGCATCTGCACCATCCGTGGCTTTCCAGCTTTGGCCCTCATTGGCGTGACTGCATTGTCCCCTACCGAGCGAAACCCTAGCTTCAGAAACCACCGTAGACGGAGGGCATCGGGCAATGGACAGGAGGGAGAGGCCCCCCCTAGCTAAAATCCCACGTCACGAATCCAACGAAATCGATGGTTCGTCGATAAGAGGCCCAAGCATCGATCTATGGTGAGTTGCAGGTCACCTCCAGATACCGTTCAAGGACACCTGGTGGACTTGGGCCCGGTGCGCAAAAAACCTCAAGGAGCGACAATTTTGAATTATGTCAACTCTTGCTAGTGTGTTTGGGCATGGGAAATATGGCAATGCCAACTGCATCCCCACCATCCGTGGCTTTCCAGCTTTGGCCCTCGTTGGTGTGACTGCATTGTCCCCTACTGAGCTAAACCCTAGCTTCAGAAACCACCATAGACGGAGGGCATCAGGAAATGGACAGGAGGGAGAGGCCCCCCCCTAGCTAAAATCCCACGTCACAAATCCAACGGAATTGACGGTTCGTCGATCGGAGGCCCGAACATCGATATATGGCGAGTTGCAAGTCACCTCCAGATACCGTTCAGGGACACCTGGTGGACTTGGGCCCGATGCGCAAAAAACCTCACGGAGCGGCAATTTTGAATTCTGTCAACTCCTGCTAGTGTGTTTGGGCATGGGAAATATGGCAATGCCAACCACATCCCCACCATCCATGGCTTTCCATCTTTGTCCCTCGTTGGCGTGACTGCATTGTCCCCTACTGAACTAAACCCTAGCTTTAGAAACCACCGTAGGTGGAGGGCATCGGGAAATGGACAGGAGGGAGAGACCCCCCCTAGCTAAAATCCCACATCACGAATCCAACGGAATCAACGGTTCGTCAATCAAAGGCATGAGCATCGATCTATGGCGAGTTTCAGGTCACCTCCAGATACCGTTCAAGGACACCTGGTGGACTTGGGCCCGGTGCGCAAAAAACCTCACGGACCGGCAATTTTGAATTCTGTCAACTCCTGCTAGTGTGTTTGGGCATGGGAAATATGGCAATGCCAACCGCACCCCCACCATCTGTGGCTTTCCATCTTTGGCCCTCATTGGCGTGACTGCATTGTCCCCTACCGAGCAAAACCCTAGCTTCAGAAACCACCGTAGACGGAGGGCATCAGGCAATGGACAGGAGGGAGAGGCCCCCCCCCTAGCTAAAATCCCACGTCATGAATCCAACGGAATTGACGGTTCATCGATTGGAGGCTCGAGCATCCATCTATGGCGAGTTGCAAGTCACCTCCAGATACCGTTTAGGGACACCTAGTGGACTTGGGCCCGGTGTGCAAAAAACCTCACGGAGCGGCAATTTTGAATTCTGTCAACTCCTACTAGTGTGTTTGGGCATGGGAAATATGGCAATGCCAACCGCATCCCCACCATCTGTGTCTTTCTAGCTTTGGCCCTCGTTGGCGTGACTGCATTGTCCCCTATCGAGCGAAACCCTAACTTCAGAAACCACCATAGACGGAGGGCATCGAGCAATGGACAGGAGGGAGAGGCCCCCCCATAGTTCTTATATCATATTCTAGGTTAACATGCATGGACCATCAACCCCATAGAAAATTAAGATGGCATAAGACCCTAAATTTATTTTACAGACCATGTTATAGGCCACCATATCTCTCTTGTAAGGTAAAGTAATTATGTGTAGGGACCTACTCATGGACCATGAAAACATAAGGTCCTATATTTTTCCTTATGCCATGTAATGGTCCTCAAGATCCATCCCTAGTGTTCCCCCCCTCAATGTATGGTCCATGATCCATAAAAACATATGTTAGGCCATAATACATTAGTGTTCTTCCTCTTGTGTTCCTAGGGCCCTAACATGCATCGATGATGCACAAATGCTCATGATCGCACCCATATTAAATATGTAGGAAAAATACTATCTTTATATGATATTTTTGGTAGTTTTAGACCTTGTACACGATCCATGAGCACTAAAGGACTATTTTACACACTAAGATACTAGTGCTCGTCTAACCATATCTCAAGCCTTGAGATCCATCCCTGATGTGCAAGGCCTTTAACATTTGTCTTTGGGGATCATGGGAAATGTATGGATTAACCCTAGGCCACCACATATACCCTATATAAGATATATTTGTATGATGATTTTGATATAATGGTGCTCATTTCAAGGTTTTAGATAAAACAAATTATTCTCATATGCCAATCCACGATCCAACATCAAACAAAAAAGTATTAAAGGATTAACATTAACCCTTGGGGTTCATGGGACATGCATGGTGTTGACATAGCCATTGCACATGTCCTGTATAATGAATATTTGACCTATAAGTGGGATATGGATGTCATTTCAAGGTTTCCTGTGCTATATATGTTTTCACGGAATATTAAGTCATGGTATTGAGAAAATTTGAGGGGTGAAATTTCTCCCATGGGTTGTTTTTCCATCTTTTTCCCCAAGACCATATGACACTAGAAGCGCCCTTGATATATTTGATATACAAAATAAAAAATTCCTCTCGACCATCCTTATAAAATATTAATCACCCTCACCAACTTTGTCCTCGTTATCTCTCCTCTTGCTACCATTGTTGTCCATTGGAAACCACATGAGTCACCCTTCACAGAAAGGGGAAAACAACAAGAATAAAGGGTGATGGAGAGAAAACAACTAGCTTGTTGAAACTGGAAAGAAAAATTTCATATTGAAGACTGCATGTGAGATGGTCCAAGGGTCCACACATGTCCCATGAGCCCCAGTAACAAGTTTTATGCTGAAAATTATGAAGTTTTCTATTTAGACCATGGCATCGAAAATAAGAATTATCCTCTCTTTGCCAAAAAATAACACGTGGATCATATCTCACTTGTGGGATAAGGAATATTTATTCCCACCATATCCTACTTATAGCCTAAATAATATTACATATGTAGGCCTTGTATGGACTCCTTGGGACCTCATGTGCATAGGTGCTTGTGAGTCTCAAAGGAACATTTTATCGCCTAAGAACCTCACTTTTCTTCTCAGACTATGGCCCATTGTATGTGAACTATCCATTATGTGTAAAATTTTGAACTGACCACCATATCTTGTACATGAGAAAAATTAGATTCAAAATACAGAGTATATGTCGCAGCTTCAGACACCACACATGGAACATGATCCCCCAAACATAAATGATATGACACAAGGACCTAAATGTTTTCCATGAATGATAGCTCAGACCATGAGAACCATCCCTGGTGCCCATGAAGATACTTAGAGTAGAATAACGTTTTGAGCCAACAACCTACATTTTTTGGCATTGAACTTGACATGGTGTCATAGACTTTAAATGGACACCATATCCTACTCACATGACAAAGTTCTCATCTAGAAGGCCTACATGGTGGCTAAGGCCCCAACAAGTTGTGGCTCATGAAACATTTACTTGTGTATCATTTATAACCATCCATGTTGTTCTAAACCTCAAAATGGCCAGGACTATATCCAACTTACATGCCAAATATTACCTATGGAGGGCTTGTGGTGGTAATTTGGGGCCCCACTTATGGATAATGAGATTTAGAGGTAAATTTTACAGCCTAAGACCATTTTTTTACTATATTTTAAGTCACGCATCAAGAACCGTCCTCTATTCACATGTTTTCAAAATGATGACCATATATCACATCTACACTAGATAGTTTCTACACAGATGCATGTTATGTGATGGTCAAGGGCATTGTAATTGTCCATGACCCTGTAAGCAAATGGTGTGAACTTAGGACATAAACTTAAACCTTATACCATGATGTGGACCAATAGATCCATTATCGATGTTATAAATCTCAAAATACCAACATATACCACTTGTAGTTAAAAGAATATTCCCTCCATAGAGATTATGTGGTTTCTCAAGGCCTTACAACAGATCAACCATGAGCCACAAAGGGAATTGTGACATGTAGGCTATAGATTCCATACATAGTTCTTATGTCGTATTCTAGGTTAACATGCATGGACCATCAACTCCATAGAAAATTAATATGGCATAAGACCCTAAATTTATTTCGTGGACCATGTTATAGGCCACCATATCTCACTTGTAAGGTAAAGTAATTATCTGTAGGGACCTACTCATGGACCATGAAAAAATAAGGTCCTATATTTTTCATTATTCCATGTAATGGTCCTCAAGGTCCATCCCTAGTGTTCCCTCCCTCAATGTGGTGGCCATATATCACGGGTATGGTAAGGATTCCCTATACAGACCCTATGTAATGGCGTGGGTTATTATGCAAAGACCACGATCCCCATTAACAAATTTTTTATCCTGACAACATGGGTTTTTGTATCAAATGATGGATTAATTACTAATAGATGTCCATAATGTGACAAACCTAAATATAGCCACCATAACCATGTCATGGGGAAAACATGGGCTAGGGCCTCATGGATGGCCTATGTATAACCCAAAAGCCACATGTTATGGACTAAAATTATGTATCTTCACCCTGGACCATGACTTGGGTCGTGAGAACCATCCCTGGTGTATTAAACCTAGCTTCAAATTCCACACAACATATTACTCACATGACAAAGATTTCGTATGCATGGCCTATGTTGTGGCTTAATGCCCCACACATGTCATGTAAGGTTAAATATAGATTCCATGGATTAGAACCTAGTATTTTGCACCAAACTATGCCCTTATCCTGAAGAAACATATCAATCCTTTCAAACCTTTAAATCACCACCATACCAAACTAGCATGCCAAAGGTTCTGTATTCAATGCATGTGTGATGTCCAGCTTTGGCCCTCGTTGGCATGACTGCATTGTCCCCTACCGAGCGAAACAATAGCTTCAGAAACCACCATAGACGGAGGGCATCGGGCAATGGAAAGGAGGGAGAGGCCCCCCCCTAGCTAAAATCCCACATCACGAATCCAACGGAATTGACGGTTCGTCGATCGGAGGCCCGAGCATCGATCTATGGCGAGTTGCAGGTCACCTCCAGATACCGTTCAGGGACACCTGGTGGACTTGGGCCCAGTGCGCAAAAAACCTCACGGAGCGGCAATTTTGAATTCTGTCAACTCCTGCTAGTGTGTTTTGGCATGGGAAATATGGCAATGCCAACCGCACCCCCACCATCCGTGGATTTCCAGATTTGGCCCTCGTTGGCGTGACTGCATTGTCCCCTACCGAGCGAAACCCTAGCTTCAGAAACCACCGTAGACAGAGGGCATCGGGAAATGGACAGGAGGGAGAGCCCCCCCCCTAGCTAAAATCCCACGTCACGAATCTAACCAAATCGACGGTTCGTCGATCGGAGGCTCGAGCATCGATCTATGGCGAGTTGCATGTCACCTCTAGATACCATTCACGGACACCTTGTGGACTTGGGCCCGGTGCGCAAAAAACCTCACGGAGCAGCAATTTTGAATTCTGTCAACTCCTGCTAGTGTGTTTGGGCATGGGAAATATGGCAATGCCAACCGCACCCCCACCATCTGTGGATTTCCAGCTTTGGCCCTCGTTGGCGTGACTGCATTGTCCCCTACCGAGCGAAACCCTAGCTTCAGAAACCACCATAGACGGAGGTCATCAGGAAATGGAAAGGAGGGAAAGGCCCCCCCCTAGCTAAAATCCCACGTCAGGAATCCAACGAAATCGACGGTTCATTGATCGGAGGCCCGAGCATCGATCTATGGCGAGTTGCAGGTCACCTCCAGATACCGTTCAGGGACACCTGGTGGACTTGGGCCCGGTGCGCAAAAAACCTCACGGAGCGGCAATTTTGAATTCTGTCAACTCCTGCTAGTGTGTTTGGGCATGGGAAATATGGCAATGCCAACCGCACCCCCACCATCTGTGGATTTCCAGCTTTGGCCCTCGTTGGCGTGACTGCATTGTCCCCTACCGAGCGAAACCCTAGCTTCAGAAACCACCATAGACGGAGGTCATCAGGAAATGGAAAGGAGGGAAAGGCCCCCCCCTAGCTAAAATCCCACGTCAGGAATCCAACGAAATCGACGGTTCATTGATCGGAGGCCCGAGCATCGATCTATGGCGAGTTGCAGGTCACCTCCAGATACTGTTCAGGGACACTTGGTGGACTTGGGCCCGGTGCACAAAAAACCTCACGGAGCGGCAATTTTGAATTATGTCAACTCCTGCTAGTGTGTTTGGGCATGGGAAATATGGAAATTCCAACCACATCCCCACCATCTGTGGCTTTCCAGCTTTGTCCCTCGTTGGCGTGACTGCATTGTCCCCTACCGAGCGAAACCCTAGCTTCAGAAACCACCGTAGAAGGAGGGCATCGGGCAATGGACAAGAGGGAGAGGCCCCCCCCCTAGCTAAAATCCCATGTCATGAATCCAACGGAATCGAAGTTTCGTCGATCGGAGGCCCGAGCATCAATCTATGGTGAGTTGCAGGTCACCTCCAGATACCGTTCAGGGACACCTGGTGGACTTGGGCCCGGTGCACAAAAAACCTCACGGAGCGGCAATTTTGAATTATGTCAACTCCTGCTAGTGTGTTTGGGCATCGGAAATATGGCAATGCCAACTGCACCCCCACCATCCGTGGCTTTCCAGCTTTGGCCCTCATTGGCGTGACTGCATTGTCCCCTACCGAGCAAAACCCTAGCTTCAAAAACCACCATAGAAGGAGGGCATCGGGAAATGGACAGGAGGGAGAGGGGCCCCCCTATCTAAAATCCCACATCACGAATCCAACGGAATCGACGGTTCATCGATCGGAGGCCCGAGCATCGATCTATGGCGAGTTACAGGTCACCTCCAGATATCGTTCAGGGACACCTGGTGGACTTGGGCCCGGTGCGCAAAAAACCTCATAGAGCGGCAATTTTGAATTCTGTCAACTCCTGCTAGTGTTTTTGGGCATGGGAAATATTTCAATGCTAATGGCATCCCCACCATCCATGGCTTTCCAGCTTTGGCCCTTGTTGGCATGACTGCATTGTCCCCTACCGAGCGAAACCCTAGCTTCAGAAACCACCGTAGACGAAGGGCATCAGGCAATGGACAGGAGGGAGAGCCCCCCCCTAGCTAAAATCCCATGTCACGAATCCAACAGAATCGACGGTTCACCGATCGAAGGCCCGAGCATCGATCTATGGCGAGTTGTAGGTCACCTCCAGATACCGTTCAGGGACACCTAGTGGACTTGGGCCCGGTGAGCAAAAAACCTCACGGAGTGGCAATTTTGAATTCTGTCAACTCCTGCTAGTGTGTTTTGGCATGGGAAAGATGGCAATGCCAACTGCACCCCCACCATCCATGGCTTTCCAGCTTTGGCCCTCATTGGCGTGACTGCATTGTCCCCTACTGAGCGAAACCCTAGCTTCAGAAACCACCGTAGATGGAGGTCATCGGGAAATGGACAGGAGGGAGAGGCCCCCCCCTAGCTTAAATCCCACGTCACGAATCCAATGAAATCGACGGTTCGTCGATCGAAGGCCCGAGCATCGATCTATGGCAAGTTGCAGGTCACCTCCAGATACCGTTCAGGGACACCTGGTGGACTTGGGCCCGGTGCGCAAAAAACCTCACGGAGCGGCAATTTTGAATTCTGTCAACTCCTGCTAATGTGTTTGGGCATGGGAAATATGGCAATGCCAACCGCACCCCCACCATCCGTGGATTTCCAGCTTTGGCCCTCGTTGGCGTGATTGCATTGTCCCCTACTGAGCGAAACCCTAGCAAGTCTGGCTGATAAACATGCCTAAGTAAAAATATGGTGCGTTACAGTCCATGCATGGCAAGTGGCATCTCGGAAAAAATATACACATGTACTAGTGTTAACATGTTGCATCAACAGTAAAATTTAAATTTTGAGTTAAAAACATTGGTTTTGCTTTAATATAGCTTTTGTTTATAGATATAAACCTACACCATGCATATTATAGAACTTATTAGGTTAAGGGTTACACTCTCGAGATTTTTCTTTAGGGTACTGGGAAAAGGAAAAATATTGCTTCCACCCACATATACTTTGTGTTTACTTACACATGTTGCATGCTTTTCCCTACAAAATGCCATTGTCTAAAGGGAATTATCACATAATAGATATTATAATGTTGAAGGAATGAAAGAACCCTATTACTCATAATGATGAATGATGATGATGTTCATGATGTTGACGGTGATGATGATGAGGATGTTGATGATGATGATGATGATGATGATGATGATGTTCATGATGTTGATGGTGATGATGTTGATGGTGATGATGAGGATGATGATGAAGATGTTCATGATGTTGTTGGAGATGATGATGATGAGGATGATGATGATGATGATGATGATGAAGGTGGTGATGATGGTGATGATGTTGATGGTGATGATGATGATGAAGGTGAGGATATGATGATGAGCATGATGATGATGATGAGGATGATGATGATGATGATGATGAAGGTGATGGTGATGATGTTGATGGTGATGATGATGATGAAGGTGAGGATGATGATGATGATGATGATGATGATGAAGGTGAGGATGATGTTGATGGTGATGACGATGATGACGATGATGATGATGAATGATGATGATGAAGGTGATGTTGATGGCGAGGATGATGATGAGGATGATGAGGATGAATGATGGTGATGTTCATGATGTTGATGGTGAGGATGATGATGAGAATGATGATGATGATGTTCATGATGTTGATGGTGATGA
>LPNX010904906.1:2011-95145 GCA_001517045.1 Pseudotsuga menziesii
TTATGCATGCTTAATTTTTTCTGTTTTTGTTACCCATGGATCCACAAACCAGATCACAGAGCCCAATATGGCCTTTTATGTTTTATGCCACCTATATGGGTAGCATTCTCTATTAAGTGACAGACAAGAATATTTGAATATTGAAATATGGACTTCGCGCAATATACTAGCAGAATCTTCCTCTATATCTTGGCTGTGACTACTGCGTAGTACATAGATCCCATCAGGACTGCTGTCTTCCCCTTCTAATATTTTGTCTTAATCCCTGTTTTGAGAGCATATTCAAGAAGAAAAAAATCAAGGGAAAGTTCCTCAATTCCATTTTCATTTCCAAATGACAACACCTACCCAGCTGGTACCTATATTGTCAGCAGTTACAGTCAACATGGATTCATAAATGGCATGCTTTGGATAAAGCAGCTCAATGTTGGCCTTGTTCAAAGCAATGGCACATAACTTAATAAAGTCTAAGTGATAAAGTACTTGGAAATGTTGTCAAGCATAGGTAGGTGTTGGTAATGTGGTAGTTCTTAGCTAAAGGTATTGGCGGGTTGTGAAAGAAGAGGTGTAGTCTATTTATAAGTAATCCCGGATGACAAAGTCTTCGGGAAGAATGTCTGGAAGTACTTCATAATTGTGAAGTGTTGGCCATGCCTTAAGATTATGACAGTTGGTGTCATAGTCATGATTGAAACTTTGATAATAGATTCAAGTGAAACCCATGCCAAAGCCGCAACTGATGAGAATATGCAACCAATGGGAATGTTAAATGTTTGTGAACTCGATATATCAAGTTGGGGATGGGCACACTTCATTGCTGCATATTTATAGGCTGAGTCACAGGAAAGCAGTAAGAGATATTTCCATAGGATTTTGCTAGAATGACCAAAAAGATAACAATCAACATGTGTAGACAATACATGGAGGTGCTGATAGACAACGGGAGCACTTAGGAAACACATAACTTGTCCATGATCTTTTTGTATTTTTCACTTTGTTAAGGATTTGAAACCAATGTTTTGATCATGAATCTTTCTCACTTCAGGGAAGTAGAGATAGCAAGAAGTTTTATGAAGAAACCAGCATGACACCTCATAACTTGTTGCGACAGTACTCCACAATGTCTTATGGGTTGTATTGGAGAGAAGATCGAAAGAGATAAAATTGACATAAGAGATACTTGGAAGAGTTGTTTCATGGTACCCATGAGAAACGCCCACACAATTTCGAGATATTTTTTTTTTTTTAAATATTCCTTTCTGTCGCTTAAGCGACGGTTCTATCTGTCGCTTATGCGACACTTACTTCTTTTTACCGCTTCTTCTTACCGTCACTTATTCGACGCTTACCTTTTTTTCCGTCGCTTAAGCGACGCCTGAAACTGTCGGTTAGGCGACGCCTATGTCCGGAAGGTGTCGGTTAAGCGACGCCTGTAAGTGTAAATGTTGTTAAATTTTTTTGTGACCGTCGCTTAATAAGTGTCGGATAACCGACGATGTACATTCAACCGACGGTTACTTAGGTGTCGGATAACCAATGACAAGTTTCTGACGCTTAGGAAAAAATCAAAGTGTCGTACATGCGACATGATAGTGTCGAAAATCCGACATGACGACCGTCGGATTTTTGGTTGAAATGTAGTAGTGAATAGGTTGAAAAGAAAGTTTGAAGACGTACAATGGGAAATGAAGTCTTCAAAAGCTGAGCTCCAGTTCCTCCAAGTCGAGAAGAGATCTCTGGAGGCTGCCCAAGGAAGTTTGTAGGAATTGCAGCAGGAATGTCAAGGGTTGAGGACAACAAAAGAGCAGCTGCTAGGCAGGATTGGGGAGTTAGAGCTGCAGAAAGCTACCTTCGAGGAATCTGAGAGGCAATCTCAGGGGCAGAATGCAGAACTTAAAGAACATATTACCTCGTTAACAACAGCTCTAGAAGAGGCCAAGGAACAACAAGTCAGTCTTCAGCCTTTCAAGGAGCATGTTCTAGCGCAGAGGAGCAAGATGCATCAGTTGCAAGTGGCCATAGTGGAAGAAAGTTGCAAGGTATTGCAGGTGGAGAATCGGCTAGAAGAGATTTTGGAAACCTCTTCATATTTTGTTGACAGATAGCAGGACATCTTAGAAATCCTGACAGGAAGGATGGCGAGATTAGAAGCGAATGAAGAAACCCCTGCAGATCTACCATCAAAAGATCAACAAGCCCTAAGGCAAGACTATGATTTATTGGAGTTTGCGATTAACATAGTCGAAGAATTCAAGAAGGCTGTCAAGAAGACAAAGGGGGCTTGTGCAGAATTCTTCAGGAGACTTTTGATCACTTATAATCGCTTCCAGGTTGAGGCCGAACAGAGAATGGATACCTTTCCAGACCACAGCCTGTTTTTGGAGATGTTGCAAATGAGGTATCAGGAAGATGAACAAAGGATCTAGCACATCAAAGCATTAGATGAGCAAACCCTGGGGAATGAAGTAGCTCATTCTGTGGTTAGTGTGTAGTTGCTTGAGGACCAATTTCGCCTGAGTGCAGCCAGAATAGAAGTCATAAGAAATCAGGCTGCTAAATTTGAAATAAATATTCGTTTCTTAGAGCCTTCTGAATTCAAAAGCATTGTCTCAGAGGCTTCAATGTGGAAGAAGTTTTTGAATAGTCAAGCGGGACCCTCCTCATGAGTACTTTATTTGTTTTATTGTAATATATTGTAAATTTTATAAGCACTTAATGAAAGAAAAGTGTGGGAGGTGAAAAGTTGGGGAAGCCCAAGAATCATTCGTGGGCAGCCCAACAATTTTGTTCTTTTGTATAAGTATAGAAGATTTAGATAAGAGAGGGACTTTTTCCCAGTTAGATTGGTGAAGACATATTGTAAGAAGAATTATTTCCTTTTGCAATAGATAATTACAGTTTGCCTGTTGGAGAAAGCTTGGTGGAATGTTCAAATGTTATGCTATGGATTTGTTGAAGAGGAACTATTTCGTTTTCAGCTTTGTGTCCATTAACTGTGAGATCGCTCTAACTCTTTGAACCTATGTTCTTGTATGAATGATCTCTGGTTTATTTTATGAAAATTTCCACTATGAGTAATAAATGTTGTTCATAAACAATTGGCTATCTGGTTGTTCAAATATCTTTAAATGTTCATGTGTTTGAAAGAAGTATCAACTATCTGTGTTTTTTATCATAATGCATGCACAAAATACGTTACTCATTAATAAGTGATAATCTTGCTCCCTAGGGATAGGTTAGGTAGTTAGATTTAATTTCTTGTTGTGTGTGATTTAGATGCAAGAGAGTCTAAGATGAGAGGTAAGAACCTGCGCATCACATTGTGACCACTCCTTGCATTCTCAATCAATCTGCATCTTTAGCTAGGCACTTGCATAGCATACTTAAAGTCAAAAATACAAAAATATACACGGTGGACCGGGCCGCAACCGGTAAAACCTTTTATTTTTGTTACTTGACCTATGGTAGCCGGACCGCAAACCGGACAGATTCCCTACACCAAACAGTCACGGGCTAGTTGGGAACGTTGACTGGGGAGAATCCCTTATTGTTGCTGGCTACGAATTTCTAGGCCTCAACAGTTTATGGCGCTAGAAGGAGGGCCGCCAGTGCATGGCTGGCCGAGGAAATCCATTTCCTTGAAATAAATCCACCAGTGATAGTTTTGAAAGCAGTTTTCCTAATTTAAATACTGAAAAAAATAGAGAACATTTGTTCGTTGAGGACAACCAAGTGGTAAATGATCTGAGAAGACACACATGGGATTATGTAAAGAATATTGGAGGATTACCCATTATCCTTTATTTACCCTGAAGAGGATACAAGAAGAAAGACCGTCCCATCTTGGAAGATTCAATGTTGGTTGGAGACTTGGAAGAGTTAGTAGAAGGAGCATTACAGGAGGTGGTTCAGCCTTTGAATCAAATAGGCCCAAACACACCCTACTGTTCACCTGTGCGGACTCCTGTTCCTTCACCTCCTCACTCTCCACCCAGACTCATGGCAAGCGTAAACACAAATCAGCCACCCAACCCACGAAATCCACCACCTGCTTGGAAAGCCAGATCACCTTTAAACCTAACACCTTCGTTGCATGACTTACCTCAAGCTTTTGAGAAGTTGCTACCTAAATTTGATCCAAATGAGAAGGTTGTAGTAGATGACCATTTGCAAAGTTTCTATTTAGCAATATAAGGATTAAGGGCTAGGGAACATGAGGATGTTGTTTGTAGACTTTTTCCACACACCCTAAAAGGAGCAGCAACATCGTGGTATTTTGGTTTGCCTGCAAAATCTATCCCAGATTGGGATACCTTTGAAAGGATTTTCAGAAACAAGTATGCAGCCCAAAATATGCATGCAACACTAATGAAAGGTTTGGGCGCTTTAAAAAAAGAAAGGAATGAGAAGGTACACAGTTTTACTCAAATATTTTCTGCTTACCTCAAGAACTTCTCTGCAACTGATAAGCCCTTTGATAAAGTTCTAATTGAGTATTATACCTCAGCTTTAGGTCCTGACTTGGCTATGTTTGCAAAAGCTCAGGTTAAGCCTACGTTAGCTGAGACTTATGAATTAGAAGCAGAAAGAGTAGAGGCTGAAAACGAAACTATAGAGGATTATCCCGAGCAATCTAGAGAAAAAATGTCCGGGAAAAGAACCTTATTGCTGTCCAAACCTAAAGAGGAGCAATTACATGATTTTGAGGGGATGTTAAAGATGATGCAAAAGATTTCCAACAGAATAATAGATTTGGAGAAGGAAAAAGAAGCTCAGAAAGCTTATAAGCCTTATTACAAAAAAAGGGAAGATAAGAACCAATGCAAGACCCCTCCACATGGTTCAGCATCAATGAATCTGACAGAGGTAGGGAAGGACAATTTCTGCACTTTTCACCAACAACCCATTCTGAAAAGAATTGTCCTCAATGGTTAAATTCAATGACATTGGTAATGAATCAGCTCTTGGACTCTAAATTGACTGAGGACAGTGATGAAGAGGAAAAAGGTAATAAGACCATATAAAAACAAGAAAATGATACCATGTTTTTATGGGATTGTGTCTCGCTGTTTGATACAGAAAAAAGTACTCTTAAACTTGAGAATATACCAACAACAGTAAAATACATGAATTTGGTAAAGAAAGACAATTCAATAATCTCAAAAATTAAGAAGTTGCAAGAGAATGTCAGGAAACAGCCAAACAACAATATTGAGGACAAAGTACTTGACATTACCACTATCAGCTAGGATCTGAAACAAATCAGCAAGCCTTCTAAGCTTATGGAAGAACAAGTAGAGGTTAACAAAGAAAATACTGAAAATCCTGAAGAGCCAGAGGAAGAGATACCCACAGAAAACCAACCTGTGGAGGAAGATGTCGAATCAATCGGGGAAGAGAAAGCTAGAACCCCACCTTTCCTTTTGACTCTGGAAATGCTGAATCATAAGGTGCATAATTTTTTGGTAGATTCTGGATCATCAGTGAATGTTATGCCACTCAAAGTTTGCAAAAAAATTAATGGGAAACCAAAACCTACTGCTTGGGAAGTCACTCAACTAGACATAACTAATGTCAAAGTAGTGGGAGAAATGGAGAATGTTCTCATTCGTTTATTTTCAAATAACAAGATATGTCAGTTTATTGATATTGTGGTGGCTGACATACCGGATGGGTATGGACTAATTCTGAACCGAGATTGGTCCGCAAGGTTAAAAGGGTATTTTGCTTCAGATTGGTCACATTTATGGTTACCTCATAAAGGGGTCCCAAATCGGATAAAAAATTTAAGGGAACCTTACATGAAGCGCACTATCCCTAAGTTGGAGGAAGGAAATGAATCTACAAATTATGTTTTGGGGAATTATCTAACGGAGCTTGAACTAAGATATCATGCATTAGAAGAGGCCAGCAATATGACTGACACTCAGCCTGATATCCTTCAATTTTCACAGGCTGATGGGAGTGATTGTGAATCGGTAGACATAGTTTCGGTTTCAAAAATAGCAAAATTACATCATGGTTAGGTATTTCATGTCTGCAATCCAGCCTAGCCCCTTGACTCATAGGTTGATAGATTTTCAGGGGTGGGCACATTTTTCTTTTTTCTTTTGATTTGATGACCTTGTACATAAATAATTTGATGCAGTTCCACTTTGATTTACCGCTTTTATTTCTGGTTATTTTGTTTTGTTTTTTTTTGAATAAAAGAGGCAAACTTTTGGTTGCATGGAAAGCATCAGGGTTTTCGATTAACTGAAATCTTTGGGATAAGACTGTGCATTTTATTTTGAAATGATAGAATTTCTTCTAGTAAGTAGTTTTCCTAAATGGCTATGCACTCATTGAAGTCCTGCTTAACCCCTGAAAATAACTCATAATTAAGAGGTCTGGAATACTATTTCGAGACTCCATCCATTTCACATCTAAAATGTCCAAGGGACTGATAGCAAAAGACCCACGGAAAGGAAGCAAGGTAAACAAGCTATTATATATAAATGCTCCCATGCCATGGTTTCAAAACCCTAAAGGCTGTTAAGAGTCAGAAACTCCTGAAAGAAGAAATACATATCAAAGCAAAGTATCGGAAACATGAATATCAATCTGCCAAAAGTTCTTCTCCGTCCGTGAGCTGAAAAGTAAATACATCTCTCACACAAAAGGACACTATGGATAGAAGAGCTTGAATGAAATTCAGAAAGAAAAGTAGATGGAGGACTCAAAAGAACAAAAGTTCAAAAGGGCACAAAAAGTGCAAATTGGCATGGGAATGAGGAACAAATGAATAGTTCTGTTTTCCATATGTTACGATCCTGTGGTGTCCAAGCTAGAAACTACCCAAAGACAGAGGTAAAATAAAACTCACCTACTAAGCCTCAAAAGAGTTGTCCGGACTTTGAATATTTTGTGTTCCCATTTCCACAGAATGGACTGTCCTAAAAGATTCAAATGCATGTGTTTGCCAAGGAATACAAGCATCTAGAAGAATTCACCTTATGAGATAAATGATTAAACAATTTTTTTTTACTGGGAAGAAGTTAATTCAGAAATCTGGGGTTCACCAGGTAGCCGCCAATTGTTGCAGCTGCAACATTTTCCCAAAATTAAATTTTTTTTTGGACCCTCCTTTAATTCGTTTTACTTAGTTTTTTGGTTTTGCTTGATGTTTGTGCAAAGATTACTTTGATGCCAGCGATTTTTTATGGTTTGATTTGATTTTTCCTTGCCGTCGGAAGCATGTGAGATTTTTGAGTCGGGAATCCAGTTAGCTTCACGCCCGCCGTTGCAAAAAAGAACAGGACATCAAGTCCGAGTCAAGTGTATTTGGTCTCCGATGCTTTTTTCTTTGTCAGTGTTTGTTTTGGGATCCCATCGAAACCTTTGTCTATATGTCTTCCACCGTTACAGAGAAGGTATTACAAAGCTATCCGAGAGTTGTTTTATCCTTTTCCGATCCCCGCCATTTTGTTTCGCAGGTCCGGGTTTATTTTTAACTTTCGCCGTTGCGTCTCTAAAAAGCACTATGCTTCCGATAGTTTGATTTATCTTGTCCGCTTGATCGATGTTTTTTCGCTTGAGACATGTTTATTTTTACTCCGTTTTACTGGTCTGTGGAACTCGTTTCCTTTATGGTTTCCACCGTTGCGGCTTTTCAACCAACTATTGGTCTGAGGCTTTAACTTAGCGAGTTTTGAAGTGAATTTGATTTGTTTCTCCGCCGATGCCATTGCGGATTTCCTGGTTGATTCATCATCCGCCGTTGCGGAGGAGATGTTGATAGGATTGCCGATCCCTTAGTCGTTTGCCTCCCGATTTATTTGATATTTTTCTCGCCGATTGCATGTTGACCGCGATGTATATATGTTGGGTTTGGGGGTTTATTATTTTATTGTATTTTGGTGATTTCTCCGTGCTGTCGTTTTCGCTCGAGCAGACCAACGCTTTCGTTGTCGGTACCTTCGCCCCTAGGTGGCTCCGCCGTGGAATTTTACCAGTTTTCTTCCACCAGTCGTGCAACACTATGCTAGGTAGGCCCTTATGCCCGTTTTACCATTCCATTTGATTGGTCGAACTATTTTTGTTGTCCTAGGTCGGTTCGTCACCTTTGTGGCTAGTGGTTACCTAGGTTTTCCCATCTCGGTATGTATATATGTTCTAGGTAGAAGGTCTGGCGGTTCAGTGGGGGGGGGGTGTTTGTGGTTTTGCTTGAGGTTTTCTTTCGCGGCCGTTATGGTTTTGCAGCCTGCACTTGATTACCGGGGAAACCGGTGTAGACGGCCGTTACGCTGTCCGCACCAGTTTCCCCCAGTCTATGTTTGGCCATCTGGGGAGGGATTTCATGGTTTTCTTACGAGATGCCGAGTTTTGTTTCCACTATATGGTCACCCTAGTTTTGTGAACCAGGGTCGCAGTGGTGAAATTGTTTCGTTCGAATACGAACCCCAGACCGGTTTAGGTTCAGAATGCATTACCTAGTCAGGCCGTGAGGCGAGCGTTTTTACAGCAAGTAGCTTCCTCTTCTTGTTTATGAGTTAAGTGCGCTATCGGTGCAGTGTCCTCACTTGGGATTAGGTAGCTTTTTCTTCCGCATAGCGTTTAGGTCATAGCGCCGAGAGGGGGTTTCGAGACTGTGTTCTTGTTGACGAGAGGAGGGGGATATTTGTCGTTCTTGAAAGGCCGTGATATTCTAAGTTAAATCTGCAAATGTTGGTCTAATGCTGGTTTTAGCCCTTTCGGCAGATTAATTTTATGCGGGAACACTTGGTTTTTTTGAGCATTGTTGTTTATTATTCATAGCTATACTCATGTTTAGCATAGATAAGGTAAAATGCTTATACAGTTTGTCTCCATTTTGATTGTTATCTGGAAATGACCCAACAGAACCTAAAAGAAATTTCTGTATATGACAGGGAAATTCTTCAGAATCCAAGATGTCAAAACGTCAGAAGAAGAAGGCTCCCGTAGTAGAAGAGGAACCCGAAGTCGAAATCATTACCATAGTTGAATACACCTACGAGGACCCCAAATGCATAGTGGGTGTGGAACCCGAATATCAATGGGGAGAAGTTTACAGATTAATATCACGCCGAGAAGTACCTGACATAGGTTTTGAAGAAGAAACCATCTATGCCAATATAGAGAGATCTGCATTGATGAAAATTGCTACCAGACCTGAGCTTTTTCCATGCTCAGAGGTGATTGGGTGGATTTTTCCCAGGGCAAATGTAACCACCATGATTTTGCAAATGTTGATAAACAGGGTTATGTTGCTTATAGCCCTGGGTATGTGGCACTGGCCTACCACTTACCAGAAGCACAAGTGTACTTGACTGAGGACTGGTTGAAGGAAATTAAGATGGACCTAGTCGAGACATTGAAGAGGATGCTGATGCCTGGCAAGAACTTTAGAACTAGGCCGACCAGGGAATATGACACTACCAATCTAAGAACCCCTTACAGGTTCATTGCCCTGATGCTGAATAGCATTTTCGGGAGGGCCCACGGTAAAAGATTCAAATTGGAGTGGGTGCCTATCATTTTCTATGTTGCAACACAGGGGACAGTTTTCAACTGGGCAAACATTGTGTCCAACAGCTTCTCATCCTGCATTGCTTCAACATTAGGAGGGGTGTCCCACGAGAGTTATCAAGACATTGAACTCTTGGTTACTTTACTCCCAAATAAATGGTTTTGAATGTGATGCTTGAAAGTTGCATCCAATGGATACATCTGGTTTAAAGAAGTATTCGTAAGTATATTTAAGTAATCATTGAACATTCACAGTACAGTACCATATGACAGTCTTGTTGTTTAAAGAATTTTTTTTCAGAGATCTGTGTTCACCAGCTAGTCGCCAATTGTTGTTGATGCAACTGCTTCCCCATTTTTTTTGCATTTTGTGGCCCCTCCTTACATTTTTTAATTTTGAAAACACTCTTTCCCTTGTTTCATAACTCATATAAGTCTCCCTGCATACCTAGTCTTTCCTAGAATCTTGAGCAAAAAGATGTTCCTAACCCTGAGTTGTCTTTTTGGTAAGAAACCCTTAGGCATGACTTTGGAAACAAGCCTTAATTGAAAGTTCTGCTTTTGTTTTAAGATCAACGACTAGGGTTGAATAGGAATAAGATCAACAGTCAATAAAAGTGAAAGAAGAAAACCGGGAATAGAAAGATTAAATTTTTGGTGGTAAAAAGGTTAAAGTTCTGATTTTCAGTTTCCACGGTTCGAGATCAACGGTCCAAAGGGATTCCATGCAAATCAATGGCTTGGGAAAGCCGAGAGCGAAAAAGCAGAATCGGAAAAGTCATTTTTCATTGATTTAAAATTTAAGGTTCCGCATCCCGCCTTCTGCAATATTCCAACGGTCCAGAAGGTTTCTGCACAAATCGACGGTCAGGGAATAGCGGAAGCGGAAAGGTCAAGTTTCAATTGTAAAAAAGTTAGAGTTCCGCTTTCTGTTTTCTGCGATTTACGATCTTACGTATAAGGATGAGTCCACACAGATCAACGGTGCGGAGGGAAGCAGAATAATGGAGGCGAAAGTGCAGAGTCAGAAAGTTAAAGTTTGAACTTCGAAAAAATTGGACGATCCGGCTTCCTATTTTCATTTTCCGCATAAGGTGGAAGCGGAAGGGTGAAGGTGAAAAAGCGAGAGCGGAAGATGCAAGTTTCTCTTATGAAAAGGTTACAAACTCGATTTCCAACTTCCGCATAGATCCAATGGTCCAGAAAGGTTCCGCGCAAATAAATGGCTCAGAAAGGTGGAAAAGAAAAGAGTGGAAGCAGAAAAGTGGGAGCGGAAGATGTAGGTTTTGGTCAAGTAAAGGTTGGAATCCCAATTTTCGATTTCCGCATAGATCGACGGTTTAGAAAGATTTTGAAATGATCAATTGCTCATAAAGAATTGGAAATGAGGAAGCGGAAATGCAGAAGCAGAAGGATTGAGTTTAAATTTCAAACAGATTAGAGAACCCGCTTTTCGATTTCCACTTTCCAGAAGGGCAGAAGCAGAAAGTCGGAAGGCAAAAAGTTAAAGTTTGAATGTTGCAAAAGATTGAAAATTCGATTTTCGATGTTCGCTTAAATCAACGACTTAGAAAGGTTTCACATAAATCAACAGTTCAGAGGGATTCGAAAGGCCGTAGGTGGAAAGTAGAAAGCAGAAAGTTGGAATTTAAACTTTGTGAAAATTGCAAAATTCATCTTACGATTTTCGCTTTTCGCAAAGGGTGGAAGCAGAAAGTTGGAGTCAGAAAAGCCATTGTTTTGGTCATGAAAAATTGGAATCCCAATTTCTGACTCTCGGATAAATTTATGGCCAGGGATAACTTCAGAAGAAGTCAATGGCCAGAAAAGGGCAGAAAGGAGCTATCAGGGCTGAAGGATCTAATGGTTTAGATTAGACCCGATCCATCTTTGAGATGATCTGAGTCATCCAACCTCTGTTTTGTTTTTTACTGTGAACCATTTGAGAGACTGAGAAATATTTCTACCAAAGATTAAACTAAATAATTTTCTTGCTTAATAGGGTGCTAATCATCATGTTTTTGTTCTGTTTAGATAAACGACATAGATCATTAAACTTACAATTGAAAATACGACAATTAGTTACAGTCGCCATTGACAGATTATTGTTGTTTCAAGAACAGACACATCTCTCATGATGTTGTTTTGATGTATTGCAGGTACTATGGTTCACCAAGCTAGCACGGGCGTTTGCAATATCGGGTAAAGGTTGCAGTTTTCCATGACTGAGATTCATGGTAGATACATATCTTCAGTCTGGGAGAACTCCGTTGTTTTAACTTGCGTGAATGAAAATAAGTCTCTCAAAGCTGTAGAATTGGTTAAAGGGCTACATCTTTTAACGACCAAGATCAAAGGTGGAGTCAGACCGAGGTTGGGCGTGCATTTTGTTTATACAACATGCCCGTGGAAAATAGCTTTTGAAATCTGGGGAATTGGTTAAAGGGATGCATCTTTCAATGGATGAGATCTGCTCGGGATTAGATCTACGACGGAAAAAAAAATCCGTTGATTCAACTTGCGAGGAATAAAAAACTTTCGAAATCAACAAAATTCACTATCCCAACAAACTTCAATGGTCAATATTGATCAAAGTTCAAGATCTAAGGTGGAGATTAATTTCGCCTAGAAAAGAGCATGAAGTTTATTAGGCTAGCGGATTGCGAAATTGGCTAAAGGCTACATCATTGGACAATTAAGATGGAGATATAGTCTTGATCGACGGCTGTAAGGGATTTCATTGTATGAAGATGCAAAGAAGAAGAAAATCGTTGCATACCGACTTGAGAGGTTCTAACTGTCATTTTGAACAAGCGAGCATGAGTCCCTACGGTTAAATTTCCCAAACTAATCCACCATGCACATTCTAGAGTGTTTGCCCGATTTGTTTTTGTGATCATGGTGAATCTGCTAGATCAGATTTTGTTAGGATTTATGTAACTGAATTTGGCTCTATTTCGAGGTTGGTCTCGAGAGCCCATAACACTATAAATAAGAGGTGCAGAGCACCGAGAAAGGAGTTTTTCCCGGTGAAAGAATTCTGGACTATTGCCGTAAAAGAGCTACCTCTTTTCTAATAAGAAGGATCATTTTGCTGGAACAAAGGGCCTGCGCAGATATTTAATCGGAATGTGTGGAATGCATACTGTAGAATTATTTATTCTTGCTTATGTACATCATATAGTGAGATTGTTCTAACCTCCTGGAACGATTTCCTTGGTCATGAATGTCTGTTGTTTGTATAAATGTCTATGTTGACAGGGTAATAAATTGTTTATTATATTAGAGCTACCTCTGGTATTCTTTTTGCTGTGAATGTGATTATTGTGTTGGTACAACTATCTGTTATATCTTTATGAGCAATTACAAATATTACTCTGAACTCTAAATTTGCTCCCTGGCCAAGGATAGAATAGTTTAGTTTTAGATTTAGATTAGATCTGCATTTAAATTAGGCACCTGCATATCATTCTTTAAACAAAAAATATTATAAATGGTGGACTGGGCCGTAACCAGTAAAATATTAAAGAACTTAATCTACGATAGTCGAAAGTGTGAATCGTACGGATTCCCTACACCAAACGGTGTATAATCTAATTGTGATCGTTCATTGGGGAGAATCCCTACTGTTTGGTACCTGGGGTTTTCTAGGCATCAACAGAACTATAGAGGATTTGGAAGTAAGTATAAGAAGGAGGAAATACAATATCTAATCAAGACAAAAATACCATCAATCCTAATGATTCAAGAGACTAAATTAGAAGAATACAACATGCTGGAGTTCAACTCAAAAATTTGGAAAAAGAGAAAATCCAAGGCCATAGGATCCAAGGGAGGATCAAGAGGTATTTGTACCGTATGGGATGACAATTCCTTCGATATTCTCCATGTTCATCTGGAGCAACATTGGTTGATGGTCACATTTTTGCATAAAGATTCAAGTAAACAATTCAATTTATTCAATATATACTCCCCTAACCTACACATGGATAAACAAAAAATTTGGAAATTTTTAGTAGAGAAAACATTTTGGACAACATTCAAATAGCATAGTAGCAGAGACTTTAACACAATTCCCTCCACTAGAGAAAAAAAGGGGGCACAAGTGTAAGAGATCTATGTAGAGAGAAAATGGGACCTATTAGACCTATCACCAAAAAAGGTCAGTATAGATGGTCTAACAAAAGGGTTGGACTTGGTCACATATTTGGTAGGTTAGATAGATTCTTTGTACATGGTAATATTTTGCTATACAACTTGGGAATACATTCCAACATTGTGCTATATGGACTCTTTGATAACAAGCCAATCATGCTTGGATTCCTTGAGGATAGGAGAAATGGGCCTATCCCCTCTAGATTCAACCCCTTATGGATTCAAGAGGAAAAATCCTTATATGTGATAAAAGAAACATGGAAAGACTAAGTAAGGGGTTCTCCTTCCTATGTGTGGGAAGAGAAGCTTCGAAGAACAAAAACAACCTGAAAAGTTGGGCAAGCAATTAGTATATATATCTAGGAATCAAGAGAGAAGAAATAAAGGGGCGGCTATAGGAGGTATATGATAAAATGGAGAAATAAGATCCCACTCTCAAGGATATAATGAAAAAATGAAATATTAGGACATATCTTCACAAGTACAATAGGCTAGAATAAGAGCAGTGGAGATTAAAGTCGAAAATCCCGTGGTTAAAAGCAGGAGACAAGAATACTTCATATTTTCATAAACAAGATAAAGCTAGAACTCAAAATAACATTATTCAAGAAATAAAAAATAAGGAGGGGTGCAAGTAAGTGACTGTGAAGACATCAAATCAGTATCCTACAAGAATTTTAAATAGTTGTACACTGATGAAAACTTTGAAGAAGAAGAGATAACCCAAGAGCTTCTTGCAAATATACCTATTGTTATAACTCAGAGGACAATACCATGCTAACCAAGAATATAGAAGAATCTAAGGTTATCGAGGCAATTTGGGGTATGGAGCTTGACAAAGCTCCAGGCCTAGATGGTTTCACTATACAATTTATGAGGTCTAGTTGGAACATAATTAAAAAATACCTCTACAAGATGTTGGAAAGGACTCAGAATAAGGACAAAATAAGATGCATCACCAACTCCTCTTTTATATATCTAATTCCAAATGAAGCTAGGCCTTCATCCTTCTCGAGATTCAGGACGTTTTCTCTCCGCAACACAACATACAAAGTGTTCACTGTTGACAATAATTATTGCAAACAAAATAAAAAAATTTATTCATAAAATCATTTCCCCAAATTAAGGGGGGGTCATGGGAAAAAGATAAATCCATGTTATGTCATCCTAGTCCAAGGCACAATGCACTTCAACAAGACCCAAAAAGAAAAACGGTACGGTGATAAAGCTTAACATGGTAAATTATTTTGGTAGATTTAATCACTCCTTTTTGCTGCAGGAACTATAGAAGCAAGGTTTTGAAAAAAACTTCCTTTAATGGATAAAAGCAAGTATAGGTGCCCCATGGATCACCCCCCATATTAATGGAATACCTAGATAATTTTTTAAAAGCAGTTGAGGTCTCAAGCAAGGGTGCCCAATATTTCATATGTTATATATTATAATGGTAGAATGTCTTAGCAGAAATCTAGAAGAGTCTAGAAGAGGTATAGATCTAAGAGGGATCAAGATAGTCAGAGGATTCAAAGCTATTAATCACCCTCAATTTGCGGATGATACCCTACTTATGGGAGGGGTATCCACAGTCACCGCCCTCACATTTAAAAATATATTATACAAGTATCTGAGAGCCTCTAGGGGGCTGGTGAATAAAGCAAAAAATAAGATATATGGTTGGAAATGCTCCACTCAACTACTAAGTGCAATTGGGCACATCCTTGAATTCTTGATAGTGCTAGACTAGAGATCTTTTTGGTGCCTTGGAATGTCAATTTTGATAGGACAATGCAAAGCAGATGATTGGAACGACATAATCGAGAAATTGAGGGTTCTTATGAAGGATTGGGGTCCCCAATGGCTAAACTTGGCAGGAAGAATGGTCTTGATCAAATCTCCAATCTATTAAAGTGCCACCTTGCTAGCCCCATCGGGAATATCAAACTAGATTGCTAAAGAAATTTGCAAGTTCCTATGGTAGGGAGGTAAAACAAACACAAAAAATTCCACCTAATTAATTCGAACACGATTACTACCAAACTAGAGAGAGGAGGGATAGCAATCAGAGATCCAAAATCAATGAACATAGAAATGGGAGCTAAATTATTCTAACAATTAATCTTTAGGCCAAAAGAATGGTGGACGAAGGAAATCATTAAAAAGTATTGGAACACTCAGATAGCTACAAACTTGGATAATGTGGATTGGAAGTTGGGAGGTTCCCTTATATAGAAGCTTCTATAAGCAACATCACCATTGATCATAAAGCATATAACATGGTCAAGTGGAAATGGAGTCTCATTCGACATGTGGAAGGACAAGGTTGAAGGAGTCAGAAATATACTTTCACAAAAAAAAGAGTATCAAGAAATGCACCAATGGTTAACAAATAATAGAATCCAATCCATCTTTGAAATCTCTTAATGGGAGGAAAACATAGGCAACTGGAAGGCGTGGAAGGCCATGATAACTCCTTGCACCTTCAAACGCAATTTCAATCATTGTTCAAAATATTTAAAGGTGCATCCCCTATAAACAAAAACTCCAAGGACAAAAGGATTTGGGGAATCAAACTAAGGCATACACCGTCAAAGACGGGTATGCCATTCTCACCAAGAAAATGGATCCAAATATGAGGAAGGAAATCTAAAAGGGGATCTGGAAAGGATATGGGATGCCTAAGGTAAACATATTTTGCTAGATGCTAGTGCATAACAAAATACTTACTACAGAAAACCTCAGGAAAAAAGGAATCGAAGGCGGTTCAAGATTCCTACTTTCTTTGAAGGTAGAAGAGGCCATCCCTCATCTCTTTCTTGAATGTGAGATCACGCTTGAAGCATGGAGAATAATATATGGATAAATAGGGGAAATATAGAGAATCTCAAATAATTGGAAAGCCATATTTGTTAGTTGCAGTAGGAACTACCTCGACACGCTGGAGACGAAAATATTGTTGAGAAGAGTAGGACAATTCTTCCAAAATTTATGTGTTGGAAAATGTGGATAGCTAGAAATAAAGCAATTTCTTTTGTAGGGGAAAGATACTCTACAAATGAAATAGAAAATAATGTTAGAATCCTAGCTTTAGAATCTCTGAAATCCATAGCTTATAAATTGGGACCAAGCAAGTATCTGGAAGCTCAAGAAAAAAATGTGGCTTCTGGAGTATATTGGAAATCATTGCAAGCATACTTCTTAGATCATTAGAAGGCCTGACCAAGACTATTCCTGGAAGATAAAAATGGATTAAGCATCCTAATATCATTAGAAGGCCTGAACAAGACTATTCCTGGAAGATAAAAATGGATTAAGCATCCTTCAATGACTGGTGCAAAAGGAATAACACTCACATACTATTTTTTGATAGAGCTTCCAAGGGAATAAAACCCCCTAATGCAATCTCGCTAACTCCAAGGCTTGTCCCTAGTCTTGCCAAGCTCAATGCATGCTAGAAAAGAGCCTTGAAAGCACACACCATCACATGGAGCTTAGTGCATGACAAGTGCCTTGTTTATCATACATCATGCAAGACTGATGTCAACCCTATAGTACCCAATGCAGGGAAACTTCTTCTTTCCCTTAACTTAGCACTGGGACTTTAATAATTTTAAATAACTCCTTTATACCCTGCATGGAAAATTAGTATTATTTTTTATAATGCTCTTTCTAATGAACTTAAAACTTAGCCCTTTTATGTTTTGTTTTACACTTTTTAATCCACCTTTTTTGAACTCAAGCTTTCTTAATAATATTTAATATAACTAAGATGTAACAAGGAGGGTTGGATAGCAACAAGTCCCTGCCTATCTGTTTAGATTGATAGCTCATAGTTATGTGTGGAATGCATCAAGTGAAGATGGAAAATCATAGCTGAAAGCTGGAAGTTAGTGCACTTAGACTTAGATATTGGAGGCCCACTGCAAACAATATCGCTGAACAAAGCAAGTTACTTTATGACTTTAATATATGAATTTTATAGGAAGACTTCTGAAGGCAGTGTTGAAGCAACTCTCCATCACCCTGTCATAAGATGAAGGATCAGAGGACTCATAAGTAGAAAAGGAAGCACATGAAGAAAATTGTCTACCACAAACATCCATCTTGAGCATTCCTCAGGATGTATTCAGTACCTTCGATATGATGGAGTAAGATATTGTGGTTGAATTAGGCACATATTTCTTTGACTTAGAGGCAAAGCAAATTACAAGACAAACCATGGAGAAAATTAAGTTCAAAAATGAAGTGGAGGAGTTGCGGATCGAAAGGGAGACCCTAGTAGAAGACATTATAAAGATATGGTTGCTATAGCTTCTTCTAGGACAATTTTTTGTAGAGCCAACAAAGAAAATGTCATAAACATAACCAAAGCTATACTATATCATGAAGAGCAGAAGAAGATCTTAAAGAAAGATTTAAACATAACCAAAGCTATACTATATTATGAAGAGCAGAAGAAGATCTTAAAGGAAGAGTTGGCTCGGATGCATAGCCAATAAAAAATCACAGGGCCTCAACAAAAATACATCAATGAATTCAAGAAATGTGCAATAGCAGCACAATGCAAGAAGTGTATTTTCACTTAATATTCATTTTTTGACACCATAGTTATGGAGAATTAGCACATAAAAGGTAAATAAAAAATCCTAATATCAAGGTAAATGTGATTTGTAACACTTGGATTACATTAATTTATCAAAAAAAATTAAGGATAAAGATTACTTTGCTTTATCAACAAATTAATGGTAACAAAGGGAAACAAAAACTAAGCCACCCTAATCAATGACAAGGTACAATTGCAGTGTACCAAAAGGAGACAAAAAAAGGAGACAAAAACAAGGCTCACAATATGGATAAATATCTATTTGTATCACAAACTTATTTTTTTGTCTTTTGCTAATCATCACATGCAATTGTTTATAATTGTTATTTCTTGGGATGAGTTTATTAGTGCATTAAAGAGGTTTTTTTCTTGTTATTTGAAATTTTTGTGTATCGAAATGTCAACATTGGAAAAGAAGACAAAAGACATTTAATGCCTGGGCTAAGAAACAATCTCAAAGTCATTACAAAGAATTCTATGTGATAATGGAGATAGTTACATTTTGAAGACTTATGAAACAAGTGCCACAAGGTGGCTATGTCCCTACCGTAAGATTTAAAATGCATAATACTTTGTAAATATGTAAGCATAGGCTTAAGATCAAAATTGCTAGTAAAGTAGTCGAAATTGTTCAAATGTACATAGTGTAGATAGCTTACAAAATTGTTATTATATATACATAGTATAATTGCTAATATATGTACATAGTATAACTGCTAATATATGCACATAGTATACAAAACTACTTGTATATATGTACAAAAGTATAACACAATGATGAAAAACATGTTTCTTTGTTGTGGTGTTCCTTTATGCTCATTTGATATGGAAAATAAAAGACATGTTGGTTATTAGGAAAATAGAAAACATGTCAATATTGTCTTGAAGCATTCTTGCAAAGGGAAAAAATGTTATTGGGAAGATATCATTATTACCATAGAGAAAGAAATAAAAAAAAATGTAAAGAAATATCTTATCATTTAAAAAAAAGAAGATAAAGTGGAAATATGCTTATAGAGAAGGAAAAACTTGAAAAAATACTCTTATTGCTAAAAATAAAGTGCAAATATACTTATTCCAAATGATAGAAGAATGCAATGCCCTTTGATATTAACTATGTAACAACCAATATTTATATATAATCTTATTAGAGATTGGTTATTCTTGTGTATAAAGGATAATATAATCATAAGAGCCTACGATTCTATAATAGAGAATAATATTCTTGTGTATAAATGATAAATGGTTTATCAAGTTAATGGTGTAGTCTGTTATAACCATTATGCTTTATACCATGTTAAATATTATATAGTGTAAAGTGGAAGGGTACCAAGAGAGGACCTTTATTTCTACCAAAGGATTCAATACATGCTTATCATAATATTGCAGAAGATATTATCAATCCACGTTGCCAAATGAGAAAAGACTAGTTTCATGTTTACAAATGTGAAATCGCCTACATGTATGAATTGTCAATCTGATCATCATGAAGGTATTCGGGACGAATAACTTATCAAAACTGTTCCTCATTCTAGTGCGAAACTTGTTGACTGGAAGAGCAGTCGGTGGAAAGGTATCATATTTTTAGATTATTTTTATGCAAAATTTAAAGAAAAAAAGACATAATTAGAAGAAAGAAGTAGAAAAATTGAAGAAGTATTGTCATTCTCTCCTAATCAAGGAAAATCTTCAAAAATACCTTTTGGATATGTCTCGAAATTATTCTCCTTTCTATCGTCCCAATTAATCGTGGCATGGCCAAGGGATAAAGGAGCTTTGGAAACCCAATAATTATAGGCAACTTGGCTTGCAGAGGAAATAAGAGCTTTTTTTACAATGCAAGAAGTACACATTGCATAGCTAAATCAATATAAAATAACCACAAAAATTGAAACCATTGCTCGAGAAAAACAAGTGGCCAAGATAATACTACTGTAGAAATCAAAATTAAATAATCGTGTTGGAGTAGAGAACTGGTAGATTATTGGTTCACTCTTCTCCTCACACTATTGACATTGCTACTATGCCGAAGGTAGTGAGTTAATTTCTCTCTTTATAGCCACTTACCTCCAAATTGTCTCACTTCCCTTGGATGAAGCCTATGTAAATGTAAGCGATTTTTTGCATGAGATGAATGTGTGTGCTATCCATCTCATTGTTCTTAAGGATGATAAATCTTAGAAAAGGTGATGACATATGGAGTGAAGAGAATAGAGAACCTTAAAAATAAAAGTACATTGCAAGTAAAGTTCCTATTTCCTTATAGACTTTGAGCTTCAAGGGACTTGTGAGAATCCTAATATACATATTATCGCTTATGGTTGGTTTCTCTGAACTATGCATTATAAATTTCCATTCCTGTATAAAGAATTGATTTCCCTCCTCTTAGATGAAATTCCCTCCAAGATACCAATGTTTCCATACTTGGCAGCTCATCTAAAAAACTAAACGCGACACAGCCACCATTGAGAGAGTGTACAACCGACTCAAATGATAGAAGAAAGAAAGCCATGGGTTTTTTTTTTCCAGTATAAAGGAGGCACAGTTACAAACATTTAACTTTGAAATTTGATAACAAATGTCATAACTAACGTGCAAAGAATTAAAAAAGCAATTATCTGCGAATACAACATTTTCTAATGGATGTATTATCGACATGCATTCGCTGCACTATATCTACATGCCACCAGTCCATGTAGTCAACGTATACTTTTTAAGTTGGGCATGTGGACCGTTATGAATCCCATTGGGCAACGCATGGAATCTATATTTTGCAAAGGTTGCACAGATTTGCGCACAACTTAAACCCATTGCCTAAAATTTCACAACATAGAGATTCAAACAACCCACAAATGGTCTCAACTTGTGCAAAACTTGTAACAGACCATGAATCTGGTCTAAGAAAGAATCAAAATTGGAGTAGATGTAGGGAAAAAAGAAGGTGTCCTATTCATAGCACTTTGGGAATGTTATGCGAATAGAAAAAAGTCCAAACATTGCATTATCTTTTATAACCTTAGGAACATATGGCTACATCATGGTTCACATCAATTTGATGAATATTTCCTTGAAAGACACATAACATCTCCAAGGAACACACTACTAGATTCTAGCCTCTTTCGAAATAAGATGCAATATTTTGAATTAACACGCGTCTACAGAAACAACAGTACCTTGGAGTACTAAACGTGCATTAGACGTGGCATCCCATAAAAAATGCATCCTTGCCCACAAATAGAACTCTAGTCAGATGGATCATGGTCTCCATGCATGTAAAGACAGATGGAACATTGGAAGCTCACACGCGGAGGCTCAACTATCATGCATTCAACGATACAAGAATTATTCATCTTTTCTTCTCGATAAAGGCTATGCAACAACTTCATCGCTTATAGTGATATGGTATCCGAGATTCTTCTGTTGCGGCCTATACACATGAATATTTATGGGAAAAATAAAAGTATGTATGGGCCATATCTATGAAACAGGTGTGTGCACAAATTGGTGTCAAAGGAAAAACTTCAAAAAGAATCACCAGAGCCAGGAAGACCATGACTGAAGAAGATGTGACTCCAGAGAAATAAAAACTTGAGCAAGTTGCAAACGAACTTATGAATGAAGTAATCATACCAGAAGCTCAGCCAGAGTGGGAGCAGAAAGAAAAGGTTGAAGAAATTGAGATTGTCGAGTGAGTTGATAGTCCGTCACCAAGAGATGATGCTAGATACAACGAAACTTGCAATCTAGTTAAATAAATTATGTTTGGTACGTCTACCTGCAAGGAATCAAAAGGAATGAGCAGTCATGCTTTGTTCATTCTCCAAAAACTTGTCTGTCATAAACAATTTATAAAATATATAATCCTCTCACCATTAACATTGTTGCTGATCTGGAAGTGTTTGTTGGATAGGAGAGACAGTTGAAGATGGTGTTGGAAGATGGGGATGATTTGAAGATAGCAGGGATATTAATCTTGATTACTGCCCAAGCTCAATGTTGCAAAAGCAACGAATCCGACACCTTAGTCCAGTAAGGTTAAAGCTTTGATATTCTTTGTGTTTTCTAAAACTATTGAGTAAAGAAAGTCTCGGTCCCTCATAGTTGATGTATCCGCTTTTTGTCAATTGTTCTATGAGGAATCTAGAAGTTAGAACAATTCCGGTATTTTATTTTTCATCTTTCATGTGGAGAAAACATTATTTGTTTGAACTTATGTTTCTTTTAAGTTTTGATATTGCAGAAAGATAAAGAGAAATATGAGGTTGTGATAAACAACGGTAATCTTGTTTACAAGCAGAATTAGCAACCATTTGATACCATGAAAAATCTCAGTGGATATTTGTTATGAGCACATCCCACAACCTCTATGTTAGTAATGTATATGAAATATTATCTAGCTTAAGATATTATTTATGGCTGCGGCTCAATTCGAAATATTTGTGGATTTTATATGCCATATATTATGGATTTAATGTACCATGTATTACTGAATCGATATATTTAGCGATATCCTATATTTTTAAAGTTCATACTTACGAATTCTTTAGAATCCATTCAATAATAGACTTAAGTTGTTTCAATGTGTGCCAAAGATCAAATGGCATGTCAAATTAGGGTTAAAGATGAACCGTTAGCTTATTAGTCACTAAAGAAACCGATGTCCCTCCACAAAAATCTCATCGCAACATAGTGGGTTAGGTATTGTAAACATAGACGAAACCATAAATAAACACAATGAATTCAAGTATTACAGTTCTTCTATGTTTGTGTAGATATTGTTTACAGTTGCATATAATGTTTACAGTGTTGTGGGTCAAAAGTGAGCTGAAAGGATAGTTTGCAGGCTGAAAACGCGACGACAGAGAAAAAAAATATATTATAATAACGTCCACACATGATCAAAGTAGGTGAATAGGACTCAAATAACGTCATACATATGAAAAAAATGTTTCATAATTGTCCTACGACAACAACTTTCAGATTTCTTGTTAATATAGGAATGCAATCACATCATACATATGAAAAAAATTGTTTCATAATTGTCCTACGACAACAGTTTTCAGATTTCTTCTTAATATAAGAATGCAATTAGTGTTCAAGGACTGCAACTGAGTCGATCTCTATTTAGCAAATGAAATAGTTATGAGACATACCTTTTGCAGATTTCTTCTTACTGTAAGAATGTTATAAGAATGTTATCGGTGTTCAAGAATTGTAACTGAGTCAATATCTATTTAGAAAATGAAATAGTTATGAGACATGCCTTTTGCAGATTTCTTGTTAATATAAGAACGTAACTAGTTTTCAAGAATTGCAACTGAGTCAATCTCTATTTAGCAAATGAAATAGTTACGAAATAACTCCAATGAAACAACGAGCAACAAACGTGCTAACAGTGTAACGCAAATACAGACAGAAAGGAAGCGAGCAATGGTTGGTGAATAGACAGTGGCGGTCAACAATGAGTGGTGATCAAAGAGGTGAATAGACAATGGGGGTCATCAATAAGCGGTGGATGGACAACGGCGGTGCAACTAGGCGGTGTAAGCCGTTAACTTGAAGCTCAAACATTACAGATAATGAGTTGCATTAACTAACCAACTCGACTTCCAAGATCCTTTTAAATGTTAACTAAGTAAGCAACCCAACTTCCAACAACAATGCCACCGGCTCGACAATAAAGGGTGAAAGTACAGTCCAATAAGAAGTGAGAAAAATAATATGTATTGCATATATTAATTAAAAAATTTTAACAATTATGGCCAAAATCTTTGGAATGTATAAGTAAATATGAAAAGTCAAACAACTATTAATAGTAAGTCAAAGCATATCGAAAACAATAGTTACCCTGGCCCAGGGACTCCACTTAGTGAACATCTCACATAGCATGTGCGATCGTGGGATATTAAAGAATACCCTTAATTTCCAGAGATATTGACCCAAACTCTTTTCGTTGAAACCCCCTCCCAATACTTAAAACCTCCTCCTCACCCCTTTTTATACCTCAATCCTTATAAACCACCCTACCCACCCCTACCTTAAACCCCTCATCCCCCAATACCCTACCTTAAACCCCTCATCCCCCAATACCTGCAATATATTGGTTCAATTTTTAATAATTTTAAAACCCACAATATGAACTGACGTGATAGGATATTGGTCAACAAGTGAAGCCCCGTGCCGTGGCCTTCGGCAGAGACTAATAATGAAATTAGTTACCTTAGCCTTTGAGAGAGACTAATAATGGAATTAGTTACCGTGACCTTCGGCAATCGACAGGGACTAATAATGGAATTCGCTGTTGTAGAGTGGTCTCATGGAACAATGATCCACTAATTCTTCATACATTGCAATTTGACACTGTATTGTCTTATAAGTTTTGATCTACTAGACAATTATGTGGTAAAAAAATCCCTATATCTACTTGATATATATGGCGTGTAGTTTTATTTAGGCAACAATTAATAATTGAGGAACCCGCTTAGCATATGTTTAAAGTATGAATTGAATTTTTTTGTATAGTGGTTTTTACATTGATGACCGTCTTTTCAGTGTTGCTATAACAATGGATTTACAAGGAATTCCACATGGTAGTTTCATGCAACATTGGTTATCTTAAGGACAATAGTGTTAATACAAGTACACTCAATCCCTTTTTTTCACCAGAAAAAATATATCATACTTTGTATTAAAATATATTATACTTTGTATTAAAAGTATAAGTTAAAATTTACATAATCATACTAGATTACAACTCAACAAAAGAGGCCATAACGTCAACATAACTCTTATGGAAAAAGACACAAAAGTTATCTTGAGACCCCTACAAGCAAAGATACATACTTTGTTTAGATGTCAATACATTTATAAACTATTATAAACTAGTGAAACTCTTATAATAACTATCAAATGTAATAAATAGTATGTTTATGTAGACTCTAGTTATTTGAATTGGTTTTATTGTCACTTTAAGTTTATATTCTTCAATGTCCATATATATATTAGTAATGGACTTGTTCCTTTATCTAGCATGGAAAATATAGAAAATCTCTACCATAATTTTGTTACAACTCTCTCGTCATCCATTAACAAGTTCTCTATTGAAGTCTCGACTAAAACGAGCAATAGTAGAACCAACCATTGGTATGATCAAGAGTGTAAAGATGTGAGAAAAGAAATTAAGCAAGAAACTAAAGATTCGATAAAGATGGATAAGATAAATCATTACAAAGCCTTAATTAAAAGAAGAAGAAAAAAGACATTATCTAAGTTAAAGGCAGGAAAATATCCTACACCACTCCAAGGTGGCTCCTGAGAAATTATGGAGGCAAATTCTAACTCGCAAAACAAAAGAAGACAATAAAATTGCTTTAAAAGATTGGAATTCCTATCTTAAAACGCTTTATGAATTCCCAGATATCATAGATAACATTCAAACCCTTTTTACAACGAAGAAGTTTTCTCGTTAGAAGACATAGATTTTGGGGTTAAGCACTTAGCAAATGGAAAAGCCAAAGACATTGAGGGCTACCAAGCAGAAATCTTAAAATTGGAGGGGATGTCCTCATCTCGCACATATACAAACTCTTTAATCTACCGGGCAAGCAAGGGTTTCCTACACCTTGGACTCAAAGCCTCATTATTCCTATTTTCAAAAGTGGCGATAAAAATGACCCCTCTAATTATTAGACTATTATGATTAGTCCTTAGTTATCTAAGTTATATGGTATTATCTTAGAAAATAAGATCAATGGATGGCTAGAAATGGAAGGTAAGCGGGCTAAAGGCCAAGCAGGTTTTAGAAGGAATCATTCAACCACGGAACACCTCCTTACACTAAGGATCATTGTAGAGGAATGATGTAATGATAAGTCTGACCTATTTTGTTGCTTTATGGATTTTAGAAAATCTTTTGATACAATGCCTAGAAATAACCTATGGAATAGGCTAGAGGAGCTTCAGGTTCCTTTTGACTTGAGAGCTGTCACAATAAGGTTATACGAAAAGTCATTTCCAAGTCTAAGAATAATGAAGGGTGGACAACATATATGAATTGTAATATTAGAGTTAAACAAGGTTTCCCCCTCTCCCCTACCCTTTTTGGCATTTACATTGATAAGCTAGAAAAGTGTTTAGAAGAAGTAGGTTGCGCCGGTACAATCTTAGCTGGGATAATTATCATCCTCCTGCTTTATGTTGATGATATTGCTCTTGTGGCAATGTGTCCTTCTGATATCGATAAGCAATTAAGAATTCTTAAATATTTTTGCTCTAACATGGGTATGAATGCTAACACCAACACGACAAAAATGATGATTATAAAATCTAAGAAAGACACCTATACAAATTTTATGTATGATAATATAAATCTAGAGGAAGTGACTTCTTACACGTATCTCGGAATTGATATTCATCAACAACTCAATTGGAACTATAACATTGAAAAAATGATTAATGTAGGGTGGAAAGCTTATTTTGGTCTTGAAAATAATTGTAAATTGACCAATCTGGTCATGTGGGATAAAAAGAAGTTCCTCTTTGAAACTCTTGTCATCTTTGTTATCTTGTATGGTTGTGAAATATGGGGGTGAAACATTTCTGGAGAATCTTGGAGGAAGATTGAGCAAATCCATAAGCGGTTAATAACTTATAACCTCGAAATTGAAAGCAATACGCCTTATCCTATTCTCTTCATAGAAGTGGGTCTTTCCCCCATCGAGAGCATTGGTATGACTAGGTAGTACTTGATGTACAAGCATAACATAAATACCATGGGAAACGAGATAAGATAACTAACATGGGAAACGAGAGACTTCCTAAAATTGCTTTAAACTCAAGTCAAAACCAACTATGCCTCAAGCGGTGTTGGTGTAAAGATACCATGGCTTGGTTAAACCATTGGGGCATTAATGAAAACGGCATTTTGCATAACATTGACAATGTCAAAAATATTATTACTTCTAAGTTTAAAGAGAAATTCTATTGTGAGGAAAATTTAGCGGTTAAGAGAAAATTAAGATACTATAAGGAGGTAATTAATCCTAACTTGGAGGATCAGAAGCATCCCTCGGTAGTAACTAGCTCATGGAATAAAATTAATATAGCCAAGATTAAAACGAACTCTCTTGAACTCCATAGTGAAACAGGGCGTTGGTCTATTCATAAAACTCCATGGGCGGAAAGGGTTTGTCATCTGTGTGATTCTATGAGTGTTGAGGATGCAAATCACTTTCTCTTAGAATGCCTTGCTTACACCCACATTAGATCTAAGTTTCATAGTATTTTCTACAATACAAACCTTTATAACCTCCTAACTTGCCAAAACTACAGTGAGCTTGGAAAGCTTCTTGGCAAGCTTTTTCAGCACAGGAATAAGATTTTAAAGTAAACCAAGTATTTTCCTTCTTAAGGTATGATAGACCAAAGTTGGTCTCAATGGACGTTCATCATCATCATCATCATCATCATCATCTCAATTTGTAATAAATTTTCTTAGACATACAACAATAATAAACACAATTTTACAATAATATTTCTTGATAAAAAATAAATATATCAAACTTTAATTTAAAATTTTTATTATTATATCTTAAATTATGAAAGAGGTTTTCTTAATTTTTAGAATATAATTTATTTTAATTAATAGATACTTTACACCAACCAATTTTTTAAAAGTTCTAAAATCACTTTTTTACATGTTTAATATATATATATTTTTAATAATAAAAATATCAAAATAATATTTGTTTCCATTGCAAAAATTAGCCATAACACTGGTGGGCCATTGCCACCACGTGGTTCAATAACGGTTCTTGTTATTGGAAGCCTTTATATACCTTTGTTTAGCACATCACCAACCATTTTTTACATTAAAATAATGAATTTTATAATAGAACATGTATGTATAGGACAAGTGTGACTACGAAACATGTATGCATAGGACCACTGTGACTTGGTAGTTGAAAGCATGCATATATTATAAAGAGATAAGATGTCAATGGCATTAAAAGAATTAAGATACATAAATAAAATAAAATTAAGATTCATATTTGTTATTAATGATATGAGGTTAGGTTAATAAGTTATAAAAAAATTGTATATAATTGACTTGATAGTTGAAAGAATGTATATATAAAACAACATTAAGATAATCAATTTTATAATGGGACAAGTGTGACTTGGTAGTTGAAAGTATGCATATATACTATAAAGAGATAAGATATCAATGGCATTAGAATAATTAAGATACATAAATAAAATGAAATTAAGATTCATATTTGTTTTTAATGATATGAGGTTAGGTTAATAAGTTATGAATAAATTACCCTGGATGCGGGTGACACGGGGCCTTACAACACACAAGGTCTAGTTCACGGGGAAAATCACTATGCCCAGCCATCACCTCCCTGACGTTATGTTGATGTATTGCTGGTACATGATGCCTCCTTAACACTGACGACACTCCTTAACTCCACCAATGGACGTGTCCTCCACGTAGACAGAGCCTGGTACGACGACATCAACACGATGATGCTCTACCTTAATGGGAATGTGGTTTTGCACTGGCTTATTAAGTTCATCGACAACCAAACATTCCACCTCATGTTCATCACTACTCCTCTCTGTCAGCCTCGCGCAAGTGATTCTCAAGCATTGTCCTCTGCACCCACCTTGCTCCTCGCTCCCCTGTTCACAACTTGCATCATGTCACCTAGGCAACGTGGAATGCCCAGGCGGGGATGTGCTCGCAAGGGTTCTTCTAATCTGCGGGCCACTCCCTTCAATGCCCAAGCTGTTAGAAAACAGGACCGTGGAGCAATAACAAATATACAGTTAAATCATTAAACAAGATGCAAAACACATTAAACACATTACACAGAGACACAGATATAACGTGGTTCACCCAAATGATGGGTTACGTCCACAGAGAAATTGCCAGTCCTTTTATTACAGTCCAAAAATATGAAGGGATACAACCTGTAGCAAAACCGCTGCACTTCCTCTTCACGCTCTCACAGTCTCTCTCACATGATCACAAAGATTCTTTACAATGCTATAATACGATTCATAGCCGTGTTACAATGCTTTCTTTTATAGGGGAAAATACTACTGTCAACCCAATACCATGGGTCCGCAAAACTGTTGTCCAACAAACATCCCAAAGCAGGGGGAACGAGTGTACAGTACACCTGGGGTTCAAACACGACTGAATAATATCTATGGATCTGGAAGATCAGGCTCCACAACCAACAATCTCCCACTTGGAGACTGATCACAACAACTCCACCGATGTTGCACTTGCTGGACTACGCTCTAGACCTTGGACTTGGAAAATTTCTTATTTTCACCTTCATGCTTGAAGGCCAACAGAAACCGAGCAGGAACTTAGTTTCTATCTGGTTACTTCCTTTGTCAACATGTCTGCAGGATTCTGGCTAGTATGTATCTTTTCCAGTTTTAACAATTCTTCATCTAGAACAGATCTTATGAAGCGGTACTTGAGCTGTATATGTTTAGTGTTCGAATGAAAGGCCGCGTTATTTACAAGATGAATGGAACTATGGTTTTGACTGTACAACCTACTATTCTCCCGATTCTTACCCAATTCTTCCATGAACCTTTGCAACCAAATCATCTCCTTACTAGCCTTTGTAGAAGCAACATACTCTGCTTCCGTTGTTGAAAGTGCAACAACCTGTTGTAGTTTTGAAATCCAACTTACTACTGTTCCACCCACAGTAAACACATACCCTGTGGTGCTCCTCCTGCTGTCTTTATCACCAGCCATATCTGCAACAACATATCTTTGTAGAACAATGTTTGAACCTCCAAAACATAATGCATGAGAAGTGGTACCTCTCAAATACCTGAGAATCCATTGTACTGCTTTCCAATGCTCTTTACCTGGATTATTCATATACCTGCTCACAACTCCCACTACATGTGCAATTGTTGGTCTTGTGCACACCATGGCATACACCAAGCTTCCAACTGCTGATGAATAGGGAATCTTGGACATGTAATCTATCTCTTCCTATGTCTCTAGACACATCTCCTTACTTAGTTTGAAATGGCTGGCTAAAGGTGTACTAACCGGTTTTTCATTCTGCATTCTAAACCTCTGTAACACCTTTTCTATGTAGTAATCTTGAGACAACGTCAATTTGCGATTTTTCCTGTCTCTTGTTATTCTCATACCAACGATTTGCTTTACAGCACCCAAATCCTCATCGCAAATTATTTAGCTATTTTTCTTTTGAGCACATTTATATCTTGCATGTTAGACCCTGCAACAAACATGTCATCCACACACAATAACAAAATAATGTATCTTCCGTTATCTAGCCTCTTGAAATAAACACAGTGGTCAAAATGACATCTATCATAACCTTGTTCTGTCATAAACTTATCAAATTTTAAATACCACTGTCTTGGAGCTTGCTTCAAGCCATACAAGCTCTTCTTCAACCTGCAAACCAAATTCTCCTTACCTTTGACCTCATACCCCTGTGGCTGCTGCATATAAATCTCTTCCTCCAAATCCCCATGGAGAAAGGATTTTTTTACATCTAACTGTTCAAGATGCAAATATTCTACCGCCACTAGCCTTTAAAATAGTTCTAATTGAAGTCATTTTAACAACAAGAGAAAATATTTTGTCAAAATCTATACCTTTCTTTTGTGCAAACCCCTTTACAACAAGTCTAGCCTTGTACCGCTTCTTGCCTCCATCTTCTTCCTTCAAACTGTAAACCCATTTATTCTGCAATGCCCTTTTCCTTCAGGAAACTTTACCAGATCCCAAGTCTGGTTTATTACCAATGAGTCCATCTCCTCATCCATGCCTTGCTCCCACTTCTTTCTAGTTTCTACCTGCATTGCTTCTTCAAAACATTCTGGTTCACCAGAATCAGTCATCAATAAATAATACAATGAAGGAGAGAATCATTCAGGGGGTCTACTTAACCTAGTATATTTTCTTACAGTTGCAAGAGTTTCAAGTACCTACTGCTGCTCTTGATTTTCGGGTGCCTTTGGAACTTCATTTTCTTTGATTTCATCAAGCACTGTGTACTTTTTTTTTCCTTTTCCACTTTCTTTTCGTGCAACTGATCTTTGTACATGACCTTTTCATTGAATACTGCATCTCTACTCCTAATGATTTTTTCGTTTTTCATAATCCCACAAACGATAACCAAAATCATCAACCCCCGTATCCAATAAAGGTACATTTCTTGGATTTAGCCTCAAGCTTTGTTCTATCATCTTTATCAATATGGACAAATGCTTCACAAAAAAAAGTTCTCAGAAAGAGTATTTTACATGTTTACCTGTCCATGCCTCCTCTGGAATGCCACCATCCAAAGCGCTTGAAGGCCCTCTGTTTATTAAATAAACAACATTGTTTACATCATCAGCCCAAAACTATAAGGGCAACCCTGCATGCAATCTCATATACCTTGCACGCTCCATGATCCTTCTGTTCATCCTTTTTGACACACGATTTTCTTGTGGCGTTTCAGGGACTGTCTTCTCTGTACGAATCCCATTGCGTGAAAAATAACTGTCAAACTCCATGCTGCAGTACTCACCTCCATTATCAGATCTGAGAAATTTCAACCTTTTTCCTGACTCATTCTCAGCCAAAGCTTTCCACTTCTTAAAAGTATCAAACACATCCGATTTATGTCTAATGCAATAAACCCAAGTTTTTCTAGTTGCATCATCAATAAAAGTAACATAATAATGAGAGCCGCCAAGAGATTGTACCTGAGTTGGTCCCCATACATATGTATGGACAAGCTCTAACTTTTCACTCTTCTTTTGTTTCCAAACCTTGAGAAATCTATCTCTCTTTTGTATTCCATAAACAAAGTTCTCACAGAATTCCAAACTTACTTGCTTCATATCTGGAAGCAGTTTCCTTGAGTGGAGAATCTGCATCCGCTTCTCACTCATGTGGCCAAGCCTATGATGCCACAACGCCGCACCTGTTTCTGTGGAAGCTACAAAGATAGAATAATCAATATTATGAGGACATAAATATAACGTACATATCCTATCTCATTTTGCTATTACCATTGATCCTTTAGTGACCTTCCACCATGTTTCTCCAAATGTAGACAAACAACTGCCATATTCTCCCAACTACCCTATTGAGATCATATTTCTTTTCATAGCAGGAATGTGCCTTACATCTTTTAGCAGCCAGTCATTTCCATTATTTAAATTAATCTATACCTTACCCTTTCCAACAATTTTACATGGTTCATCATCCCCCAATAAAACATGTCCAAAATCACCTTGAACATAATCATGAAAGAATTTCCTATGGGGTGTAGCATGACATGAATCCCCTAAATCTACTACCCAGTAATCACTAGTATTATCTAATGCAAGAATCAAAGCATCTTGTAACACATCACCTGCTACATTCGCTTCCTGAGTAGTCACTTGTTTCCTCTCACCTTTCTTCTTTGGTGCTCTGCAGTCTTTCTTCAGGTGTCCTTTCTTATCACAGTTCCAACACTCTATTTTTCCGAATCTGGACTTGGATATGGCCTTTTTAGACTTGTCGTGATTTCCTAGGCTCCTTCCTCTCTCATTTTGTCTCCCTCTGCTCTCCATGGGCAACGCATTACCTAATGTCTCACATGTGCTTTTTCTTCGCATTTCCTCACTAAGAATAACACCAGCAACATCATCAAACTTAAGAGTGTTTGAACTAGGGACAAAGTTACTTACAGCCATGACCAAGCTATTCCAGCTTTCTGGAAATGAACACAATATTAGAAGAGCCCTAACCTCATCATCAAAGTTCATGTTTACATAACTTAACTGACTAGAAAGTGTATTAAACTCATTAAATGATCAGCAACAGATCCACCTTCCAACATCTTCATATTAAATAAACACTTCATTAAAAATACCTTGTTGGAAGCCGAGGGTTTTTTGTAGAGCTTACCCAATGCGCTCATCATGCCCTCCGTTGTTTTTTCTTTTGAAATATTGAAATCCATCGACGAAGCCAGGCACAATCGTATTGTTCCCAGTGCCTTCCTGTCAAGAACCTCCCATTCTTCATCCTTCATATCCGTCGACTATTTTGCTTTTCCGCCCAACGGTAGGTACAGATCCTTCTGGTACAGATAGTCCTCCATTTGCATCTTCCATAACTGATAGTTTTGGTCGTTAAATTTCTTGACCCTAAACTTTCCCTCTTCTGCCATTGCTCCCACTCAAACCAGGAACCCTTCTTTCCTGCGAGTTTACCAGCCAAATAGATGTTTTGGCTTTGATACCAATTGTTAGAAAACAAGACTGCGGAGCAATAACAAATATACAGTTAAATCATTAAACAAGATGCAAAACACATTAAACACATTACAAAGAGACACATATATAACATGGTTCACCCAAACGATGGGCTACGTCCACAAATAAATTGCCAGTCCTTTTATTACAGTTCAGAAAGATGAAGGGATACAACCTGCATCAAAACCGATGCACTTCCTCTTTACGCTCTCACAGTCTCTCTCACACAATCACAGAGATTCTTTACAATGCTATATACGATTCACAGCCGTGTCACAATGCTTTCTTTTATAGGGGAAAAATACCATGGGAAAATACTACGGTTAACCCAATACCATGGGTCCGCAAAATTGTTGGCCAACAAACATACCAAAGCAGGGGGAACGAGTGTACAGTACACCTGGGGTTCAAACACGACTGAATAATATCTCTGGATCTGGAAGATCAGGCTCCACAACCAACACAATCCAGCTATGATGGCTATGATATCGAAATTTCGGCTCCCCTGCGTCTTCTAGTCGATGAATGGGAGGATGAGCTCAATGACTCCCTCTCAGCTTCCAACCGTACCACGGAACACCGAAGGAACTACTGGGTTGTCAAAAATTTGTTGACTCACCTCATTCTCCACTCCTCCACCCTCCAGGTTGATGTTCTTGTCCTCGAATTCAATCCTGTTGGCTCAGGTATCCCTGGCCCATCTGCCCCTCTGGCTCCTTCCGACCCCACAAATGCCACCCCTTCTGCTATCCCTGTTCCTTCTCCTTCACCAGAACCCATGCACGTCGCTCCCCCGTCACCCCCACCTCAGAGGCAATTTGCTAGCACCTTTGTAGGAAACCCCCTTCCAGTGTGGCAGTCCCAAGGAAGATCAACCCTTTGTCGGTCAAGCAAGCTAGCTCAAGCACAGAGGATGGCTCGAGTAGCAATGATGATGGGTCCAGCGGCGATGAAGAAGACACTGAAGGCAAGGATGGAAACCACAACAATAAGTGTGACCCTCCTGGCGCGCAACTAGGTACTGTTTTCGGGACCCCCATAATCGAGGAACCCTTTACCAAATTTTAAGATAGGTTCTGTGTTTCAGTTTCTCCTCATTTTGACAAATTTTCTGGGAATGTGACCTCCCATGTTCATGATTTCCAAGCTAAGCTTGAAGTTTTTTTGTAATCTCTATAAACTTTATACTGTTTGGATCTTTTTTCCCTCTAGGAGGGAGGATCTCTTTGACTGCTACAGTCTGATTTCCCTACATGGGAAAATTGGTATCTTTTCTTTGTCTCTTCTTATCTGTAGGTCGAATACACAATTTTGTACTTTTTCTTGTAACACTACTTTATTTCAATAGAATAGACTCTGAATTCACACAAAAAAAATTAAAAATTTATTTTGTTCCGCTCCTTCCAGATATTCCCGAGCGTAAGGCCCAGAAAGAGTACCCACAACCTGTTAAGAATTGGACTGGTGTAAGGGTGAGGGTGCCAATTGCCGATGGTAGCCCTGGTACTGGATCTATCCCAGTCTAATCTTCTGAAGAGACTTCCCCCCTAGTCCCATATCTTGGAAACAAATTGACAATGATTTAAAAGATGTTCTAGTGTTTCCTCCTTCTGATCACATAGAACACATCTGGAAGGGCCCTGAAGGCCTCTCTTGCGAAGCTGGTCCCAGGTAAGAATTTAACCATGTCCTATCAACCACAGGAAATTTTTTACTTTTGGCCAAATATGGGAGTCCCAGTTGGTTGCCCAAATAGTATCCTTTGGAGTGTCCCCGTGGGGATGCTCCGAATGGCAGGCTTCTTTGTTTGAGAAGTATCCTTTAGGTTGGTGTCCCCATCTAAGCTTAGCCGAGGTTTGATTAACAAGAATTTTTCTGGAGCTTAAGGAATTCTAGAAGTCTTGATTCTCCTAGTTGGCCCCATGTCCCATCCACTCCCCTTGTGGAAGCGAGTAATGCCATATTCTTTAATGTGGATGTGGGGCCCAATAATGTGCCACTTTGATTCTCCTTGTTTGTTGCATGTGAATTTGCATCTCTTGAATGTCATCTCAAGCTTGTAAAGGAGGAAGTTGCTTCCAAGAGTCCTCCTCGAATAGGGTAGTATTTCCATTCTGTATCTCCCAGAATTTGTGCTTATGAATGAGATCTCGTTGCACCCAGGCATAGTTCCATATGGTCGATCCAATCTGTAGATCTTCCATCCTGATGAGATCCTCATGAGGCACATCCTTAGCATATTTTTCTCTTCATATGTTTTCCCAGGGAAGGGTTGGTTCTGTGATGCATATCCACCATAGCTTCGCACAAAGGATCTTATTTAAGATGAGAGGGTCCCTGAGTCCCAGACCTTTGTTTATGTTGTCTTTGCATATCGTTTTCCAAGCCACAAGAGGCCATTTTCTAGGTTGTAGAGCTCCTCCCGATAGGAAATTTCTCTGGAGATTGCGAATGGATTTAAGTACATGCTATGGGGTTGTCATAACAGAGAATAAGTACAAATTCATGGCTTGCAGGATAGATTTGAAGAGGGTGGGACAACTAGGGAAATTCAGAGCCCAAAAAGTCCAGGAGGAGAGCTTAAGTTCCAGCTTGGAAACAAGGTCTTTCCAAGAGGATTTCTTGAGGGCCGAGGAGTTTGTCAAGCAATCAAAGCTAATCTTTTCGAAACAATGTTGCTCTCTCACTGGTTAACCTCTAACTTAGTCTTCCCCCCCTCCTAACCTATTTATTTTAAATGCTTGCGATTTCCATGTTGTCAGTTGTAACCTTACTTCTAAGCCTCCTCTGCCTAGAGTGGCCATACCCTATGTCCGGTCACCCCCGCCTTCCCATTTTCTTAAGTTAAACTTCGATGGGGCTTCTAAAGGGAATCTTGGTCCCATAGGAACGAGAGGAGTTTTCTGAAATGATAAAGGAGAAATTATTCATATTTTTCCGAAATTCATTGGAACCTCCACTAACAATGTAGCAGAATTGCTTGCTTTGATCACGGGGCTCACTATAGCCCAAAGACAAAACTAGTTGGCTTTGGTTATTGAAGGAGACTCACAAATCATCATTAACACAGTGCATAGACTCTCTAATGGAACCCCTCTAAACAATATTTCCAAACACTAGAGATTAGAATGGTTGAAATAAAAACTCAGAGTCCTGCTTAATCACTTCCAAGTCCTACAATCGAATCACATCAAGCGGACATGAAATAAGATGGCAAATCATTTGGCCAATTATGGAGCTGATGGGTCTAATGAAGCATTGGATCATGATTGGATGCTCCTTCGGGTTCAGTTTCTTAAGTATCAACTCATTACGATAATGAAGAAGGACTTCACTCCCCCACCGCGGGTGCAAAAGGCGACAGTTGGAGGGATGCATGAAGGGCACATGATCGACCCTCGAGGTGCCCATGCTTCCACCTCAACATTCCCTACAGGGTCAATAAGTAAGGAATCATCTCCTCCTCAAGTTGACCATCAACACTGAGCATGTCCCCTCTAGTTTAGAGGTGAAGCCTGAAATAGGCTAGTTTCTGCTTTTCTCCCGGTAGATAGTTTTTTCTCTTTATTGAATGAAAAATAGTAATAGAATAATGCAACAAAAACTCTGTTTGTAAATGGTTTGTCCTAGTCTCTTTCAGAGGCAGAATTCCGTTGTTTTACTTCTCTGAGCTTGTTTTGCCTCTGTTGGGAGGGCTCAGTCAAGCTGAAACTCTTCGAGCTTGTTTTCCCTCTATTAGGAGGGCTCAACATAGGATGATGTCTGTAATCCTTTTTCCAAGGCAATAGAAGGACATACTCTAAACTACAAAAAAAAATATAAATAAAGTATATATAATTGACTTGGTAGTTGAAAGAATGTATATATAAAACAAGGAGAATTGTATATCAACAAGTTTATGTTTTTAGTGTTTGTTTTTTATGGCTAGAAGAACAAGTCTTTAACGAGTTCATTATGGTGCTTTTAGTGTATGTTTCTAATGGCTAGAAAAGTCAGTCTTTAATCACATGATTATGTTGATTTCATTGCTTGAATGCTATAGAGAGTTGGTTATTAGAGAATGGATCTTTTTTGCAAGCTTCTAAGGTGGTTCCATGCAAATAGTTAATACCTTGGATCATTGCTAAAGAGCATGAAAGTCTATAGTTCTTCTAGAACTTATAGACTTGAAACATGCCTTCCAATTCTTATTGATAGTAAAAGGTAGGAGAAACAATGCCTGCAAACAACAATACTCAATCAAGTTTTTTGCATCTGAAAAATTGTATTATGAAAGTGTTATTTGTTCAAGTAATTAAATCTTCAGCTAATGAAAACTACACCACAAATCATTCTACTCTAGTTGTGATAATTTGATCTCTCATAGCTATTCCTTCTTTACATGAGAAATCTAAGAGAACATGTCTAACAAAAAGAAAAGTTGCTATCTCAAGGGAGTTGGTCCCAATTGCTTATTGTCTATAGAATTTAGATAATGGAGGGGACTTGGTCCTCTTGCTTATGTTGGTTGCAAAATCTGAATATAGGGGAACATATCCTAACTAAGATTTACCTTATAATAGAGGAAAGTTGCATCAAACAAAGACTAATATACCTAGTATAATGAACTAACTTCCAAACATTCTGCCATATCTACAAATTCAAAATTAATGCTTTTAAGGAAACATAGGCGTTACATACAAAAATAGGCTTTTCATATCTTTCTCTCAAACCACAAATGTTTGTATCCGGGAAAAATGGTCCACGATCTAATAAAAAATGTTGAATACAGGGAGTTATTATCCTCATGTTGCAAAGATGATTTAGTAAATAACATTAAAGATAGGAAGTTGCTATAGCATTGGTTTTCCTTTAAGGTTGAGGAAAATTAGTGCAACAAAATGTGGGTCCATATGTATCTCTAATCCCATAAACTCGTGAACCTTGGACAAATATTACAATCTGGTTACCAATTCAATCGAACTAAAACCTCCTTCAATAAACATCTTCATTTGCACGACCCAATATAAAGTAATTATGACAAAATTGAAAAGGAGCAAGTCTGAAAATAACAGGTTGCTTTCCTAAGTTGATGACTTCACAAACACTTAAAATAGTTGAAGTTGAATTCGAGAATATTTGTCTTAAACAGTTGGTCAAGGAAATTAAGAATAAGGAAAACCTATCCCTTCACCTCCCTCTTGACAATGCTATATCTCTGTGATCGGAAATTTATGAAATTAAACACATACAAAAAGAAATGCAAACCGTAACAAACATTGTTCCAACAATAAATTGAAATACTGCAACAAAAACTGAATTATTGGGTTCATTTTCTGGTATCCTTGGGACGTTAACCTCAACACTACACTTGATACATCCCACCAAGGAAAATATGAACCTGTATACATAGAATTTGGTTAAGGAATAAAGTGAGAACTTATGCATTAATTGGATCAAGTTTGGGTTTAGAAATTTTTTACTAGAGTGGCAAGGACAACCTCAATATATATAGACACCTACACAATAGCTAGGAGAGCACAACCTCAAAGGATAGTCCAGTCAAGCCCCACCTTAGTTCCTTTTTAGGGAAGTGGTAAATAAAGTGGTTAATAAACAATGCAACATGACGTGTACAAATTGCCACTTTGAGCACATGTATTCCACTGACCACAAAAGGAACCAACATGACCACACTTAAGCCATGCAAGCTAACCAAGTGCATGGGTCTCAAGGAAAGCAGACATCGTTTCCTTTGGGTTCTTCGTCATGACACGGTAATTGCTTAGACTGCATGCCCTTGTTGGATGGGTTTCTCCATGGGATGGGAATTAGGTTGCAACGTCTCATTGTTCCATGGTGCAATCAACTATGAGTGTTATCCCATCACATTGTTGCTGGATTCATTACACACTGCAGATGGAACTCAATGCTTGAAATCACAACTCTTGGAGTTCCCATGTTAGGATTTACTCTTTGGTCTGAATATAACACCAATTGATCGATATGTCGATAAAAATCATGTACTATATTTTCTTTATAGAGAAATGTAGTTCTTCCATAAAAAATATAAACATGCGGAGTTTGGTATGCTAACAATTCTTCCTGCGACTAGTGCACATGTAAATATAGTTATGTCAGACATACATTATTGAAGTACTTGTATAAGGAAGATTCCAAGCTTGAGAATGAATTACAAATTCTTGGGCACTACACTCCCTCTCACTTTTAATATGCCAACCAACTCTTGTATGTGAACATTTACTACGATGGTAATACCCTAGTTTTATCTCATTATGGTTTTAGTGGAATGGACAAGTTACTTCACCTGTTTTTCATTGGGGATTTTACTTTCCACTTGGTTATTCATTTACAGTTAAATGTTTAAATTACCATGGCTTCAAGTGGTAGAAGACCTTCGGCCTCACCTTGTTGTAATGTTGTTTCATTTTATACCATGCATCGAATTGCAGGGCATGTCTTAACCCTGGAGATGCCAAATGTTGTTTTGTAGAAACTTTTTTCCTCATATTTTCTACGATGAGCCTTAGAAATGGAATTGTTCTTGTTCATGATTATAGTCTCATTGACTTTTATATGTTGTGGATTCAATCCTTAGGGAAAGGTAACTTAATTTTTAAAGTTGTAAGTTTATTCATTTTTCAGTTGTTTTCTTTTATCATTGAGTCACAATCCTTGTTGTAATTTAACTCCTTGTTTTAATGTATGAAGGTCTCTAAAAAAGGAGAATTAGGGATTGGCACTCAGCATCTCCACCCAAGTAATATCCCTTAATGCTAGTATATACTATTAACCTATAACTTTATTATTTGTCTCTCATTTAAGATGCCTTCTCGGATGGTTATGACGTTCAATGGATAGTGACCACTTGCCTTTGCAACTATGTGGTGAATGCTACTAGTTAACTTTGTTAGGGTTTCAATCTATATATGCCAATCAAGAGATCTCTTATATCTTCAAACTCATTTATGTCACCCACCTTAACTCTATAACAATGTATCACTCATGTTCTTATTGTTTTGTAGGTAACAAGTATCTACAGGTTGTCACTCATTCGACCTAGCATTTTAGCATGTGAATGTATCACTGTTAGAGATTGTCTTAAATGTTTGACTCATTACTCTAATGATGACCATTGTAGGTTTTCTTATGGGGAGATTATGGCACTTGTATCCATCCCGTGACTTGGAAATCGTGGCTACCTATAATTTTGATTAAATTTTTTTGTCTTGAAATTATTCGGTCTCAAGATTTTGGCCCTGCCATAACCCTGTGGGTTGAAGAGCATGTCATGATATTAAATCCCTCACAAGAGGAATCATTTGTAAACAAAACTCTATTTAAGTTCCTTGTCTAACTTCATTGAGTCTAGAGAATATTTATTTAATTACTTGTCTAATGGTTTGATGTTTCCTAAAATTCTAGATGGGCCAAAAGATCAAGAAGCTAGATGGAATATGAAAAGGAAGACACACTATGTGACATCAATAAATCCTTCAAATAACCATGCATGTACACTCGATATTTATTTTGACAAACTATGCTCATAAAAATAATGCATGTAATATATAATCACTGATATATTATGTTGAATCAAATTCTTGCAAATGATCTTTTAAAATTGCATGATGTAGAAGTGAATCCTGAGCAAAATCCATTGATTGAAGAAGAGTATGGAACTCCAAAATCTTGAGTAGAAGCCATGGTTAAAGAATAAGCTAAAGTAGTTGTAGCGATAAGCAATTCTGCATAAAAACACCTTCAACCAAGCTATTCAATTAAGATGGATTGTGGATGCATACATGCAACAAATAACTTGCCGTGAGATATGTCAAGTAAAGAACATAAGACATGTGAAGTAAATAACGTATGAAATGAACTGAGGGAATTAAGGCGGTGTGAATCATCTTTAATGTAAAGATATCTAACTAATCTTGTAGTCATATAACATTACCCAACTTCTGGTCTCTAATACTAAATTTTTCTATGTTTATGAGTTGTAAACATACGAATAAACCTAAGTTTTTATGTAAAATCAAATGCATGCCTTAATAAGAGGGAGAATAAGATGATTGGTCAAAACAAAGTGATTTATATGCGTTTCCATCGAAATTTTGGTTAAAAGAGTTAAACGTGTATAGATTTGTTTACAAAGTATTTAAAACCATGGCAAGTCGGTTTATTTGTGGGATTTCAATTTTTTAGTAAAATCTAGATTTTTCAAGACACAAGACGAAGTTAATAACAAGTCTCAAAGTCATTATAACAATATTATCATTATGATTTTAACATGTCACTTACGAGAATACAACTTAAGTGGGGAGGATAACATTCCATCCCACAACCAATCAAACTAAACCTAGTTGAATACAACTTTTTTTCTATATATATATTATATTGATTTTTATGGAGTTATGAATATCAAATCTATATTAACATAGTACAAATACTCATTTCAACATGAATTAAAAACAAATCTAATCGTGTACATATTTCAAGTAAAAAAATTACAAATTATAAGGTTGTTCAAAGAGAAGCTTTGCACCTAGGGTTTGATGCACGCTCTGCTCATAGGGTTTGAAGCCTATTGCAGACTCTTGTAAGCAACAATACAATGATTGTAGGCCCACTAAGCCTCCCTGTCATCCTCAATGGTGCCATTGAGGGGGGGTGCCATTTATCCCCCATCAATTCGGCGTGTTTGAGGGCATGAATGTACCAATGAACCTGAATGGGAGTTCTTTGGACAACACATATTCCACACTGCACAAGTCATAAGAGAAGGGAGAAGAAGTGAGCACACCCAACACTCCTGTGATGTTAGACCCACAGTAAAACACAACCCATTACAACAAAGGGATACGCATACCAAAAATGACAAAGTTTCCTAGGTGCGAAATAACATCCACTCATATTCATAAGAACATCTAGTATATGCTTGATCATGCAAATTTATGGGCCTACGACCATCGGAAAAATCTTTGATTGGATGGATCGATTAAAAATGGAACCCCAAAGAGCACTACAACCTAAAACTAGGGTCAAAAGGTTTCCTTACACTTATTTTCAACCATCTCGAGGACTATACTGCAATTTTTGAAGGAGGACCTTACTTCTTCAACTTGGTTGGTCTCTACTTAAGGCCCTATGTGGAAAACTTCAGCCTCGACAAAGAGGACTTCAAGGAAAACCCTGTTTGGATAAGAATCTACTCTCTATCATAGGAATACTAGGACGAGGAGACTTTAGAAGGCATAGGAAACACCCTAGGTCGCTTTGTCAAGATATTTGAGGCTACCCAAAATGGAAGATACACCTCTTATGCCAGAATATGTGTTTATGTGAACATCTTCCATATGTCTAGACTACATAGATATATAATGGATTCAAACCCTGAACTATGAACATATTCCCTTCCATTGCAGAAAATGCCATGAGAACAAGCATCTCTTTCGCAACTACCCTCTAAACATTAATACCCCTCCAAAAGCCAAACACCAGGAAGAGAAAGATGAAGACGGGTTTGTTAAAGTTTCAAGCTAAAGAAGGAATGGGGAAGAAACCCCTCCCCCCCCATCCAAAGCCTCGATTCCCACTACCTAGACATTTGAATGTATGGATAATAACCAAGGAGAAGGAGAATCCTCCAAAACCTCTAATCAGGAGAAACAAAAAGAAAAGCAAGGCCACAATGAGAAAACTAGAACCCACAAGACATAAATTCTTGACCCTCTAAAGGAGATGGAAGATATGGAACTAGGAGAGTTTGTATCTGCAAGTAATAGAAGAAGCATGCGAAAATTATCTCGATCCTATAGCCGCAGTTGGAATTGTTCAATGAAGTTGTTATCAAAGCAAGAAAATATCCAACAAAAATCCCTTAAACCCCACATAAAGATGCAAGTATGGGGATCATGATAAGCAACAAAAATGATCTAGACCACACGAAGAGGATACAAAAAGAGGGTGTAGAACCAACAGACAACATCTAGACAAAGTAGGAAATCTGATGCTAGACTCGGGACAATATACCCAATTAACAAAATTCTTTTCCTCCCTCCCTCAATATTCTAAATGAAGATTATATCCTAGAATGTCACATAGGGCTTAATGGTCCATCAAAGTAGACACTCATGAAAAATGGGATTGCTACAAAGAAACCAAGTATCTTAATGTTGCAGGAAACTAAGTGCTCCTTGCTCTCAATGGAAATAATAACAAGGAAAATGTAGAAAAGTTCCAAAATGGAAGCAGTAGATGCCCAGGGATCCTTAGGAGGTCTAGCTATGTTTTAGAACCTCCAGGAGGTTGTGATTGATAATATCCTAGCCACTCCTTGAATAATTTCAGCTAGCTTCCACCTCATAGGGACATACATAAAATGATACATATACAACGTTTATGGGCCCCAAGTGGTAGATCAAAAACTTCATCTCTCGAATACCTCCAATGGTTTCAAGACTCCTACCATAACAAAATATGGATTACAACAGAGGAATTCAACATGATCACCGCCCTAAAAAAAATGGAGGCATTACTTGCCTCAATAGGGATCGTAAATCCTTCTAGAACTTCATAGAGAACAATCACTTGATAGATCTAAGAGCCTCCAATGGTTTGTTCACTTACAACAACAAAATATGGGGGAACAACATATATCCCATGGACTGGACTGCTTCCTCATCTCAAAAGATATTTATACTAGAGGAGAAGATGGGTTTGCAATGATCCTTACCTATAGAGACTCAGACCATTGGCCCATCTGTGTTAACTGGAATCAAGAACGTACAACCATAAGCAAACCTTTCAGCTTCAAAAAATTCTAGTTGGAACATATGAACTTCAAAGCTAACATTAGAAACTGGTGGCAAGAAGCGGAAATCACTTCCGAATATCTCATGTACAGATTCCAATAGATGTTAAAAAATATCAAGCATAAATTAGAAATTTGGAACATAGAGGTCTTTGGTAATATATTTGAGGACAAAATAAGGATAGAAAATCAAATGCCCATTTTGCACTAGGAAAACATCTTGACTGGCTGCACAGAGAACACCAACCAACATGAAAATATCCTCAACCGACAACTTGTAGAAAGACTCAATAAAGAGGAAACTCTTTGGCATTAAAAATATTGAGTGCAGTGGCTTAAAGAAGGTCAAAAGATTTCCAAATTCTTCCACAACTCCATGCTCCAACACCGACAAAACAACAAAATTCTCACTCTCATAGTCATTTAAGGAAATAACCTTCAGAAGCATGAGTACATAACTAGGGACCTAAGCTCCTTCTTTCGAGTGCTCCTCATTGAACCCTCAAGAGATCATGCTATATCCATTGAGGAAATAATTCAACATATCCTTTACCTAATCATTGAAGATCATAATACAATTCTAGTGCGAACTATCTCCATGGAATAGGTAGATCAAGCAACTAAATCCATGCAGACTGGTAAATCTCTTGTACTAGATTTATTCACCATTGATTTTTTCCACTCCTTTTGGGACATCATAAAGGAGGAGGTCTAGCCTATAATTGAAAGCTCTCATCAAGCCAAAGGAATCCTCTTTGCTTTCAATGCCACCTTTATAACTCTTATCCCCAAAAGATCCCTCCTCTCCTAGCAAGTTTCTTCCTATAGCTCTCTACAATGGCATATACAAAATCATCACCAAGGTCATTGTCAACCGCCTTAAAACCATCTTTCCTATCCCCATCTCCCTCGAACAATCATCCTATGTGGAGGGACATCAAATCTTGGATGGAATCATCATGGTGCATGAAGTCATCCTTTCCCTCAAAATTACCAAGAATCCAAGAATGTTAATCAAGTTAGATATGTCAAATTCCTTTGACAGATTAAGTTGGAACTACATTTCCAAAACTCTCCAAGCTTTTGGTTTCAACCAAACCTAGATAACCTAGATCCTCTCACTCGTCTCCTCCGCTTTCTTTTCCATTTTAGTCAATTGTTCCCCCTCCTCTCCCTTTATACCCTCTTGGGGCATTCAACAAGGTGACCCCCTCTCCCCCTTTCTCTTCATCCTAATGGCATAAGGGTTGGGTAGAGCCATACAAGCTCAACTAAGAGCTAATCATCCCAAAGGCCTTTAGTGCCACCGAGACTCTCCCACCTGTACACACTAGCAATTTGTGGATGATACTCTCTTTATGGGACTCCCCTCCTTTCACAAAGCCAAAATATTCAAGAAATTCCATAATCATTTCAAGGAAGTCTTTAGTGCCACCATCAATTGGGAGAAATATCAGCTCTTCTTCTTCAACACCCCTGTGTTAATTCAGAGCCACAGAACTCACCTCTTTGGTTTCCATAAATGCTTCCTTCCCTCCAAATACCTTGGCACCCCTTTCTTTGGTAAACCTATACAACAAACGAATAAGGAGGTTCTTATAGCTAATATTAACAAAAGCTCTCTAGTTGGTCTTTCTACTCCCTCAATCTTGCAATAAGATTAGTTCTAGTGAAAGCAGGCCTTCAAGACATGCCTCTCTACCTCTATTTATTTTGGCTGCCCCTAAACAGATTCTTAAGAAATTAAAGGACCTTAAAATAAACTTTGTTTGGGGAAATAATCATCAACATCGAAAATGGACCCAAACTCTCAGGGTGGTTGGGACTTCGGGATCCTAAACTATTATGTAAACCTAAACTCTCAGGGTGGCTGGGACTTTAGGATCCTAAACTATTCATTGACGTGATGGGATCCAAACTTTGGTGGAGATAGATTATTCACAATTAGGAACCCTAAGGATTATTTTGGCAATCCAAGTACACCTCATGAACTAATCAACATGATCTTATCATATTCAATAACCAAATTGGATCCACCATATGGAACATCACTTACTCTAACCACAAACTCATTCAAGAACATAGTTTCTAGGAGATCAAGAATGGTTCTTCAGCTGTATTATGGGAAGACTCCTTGCAACAAGCTATCAAATTGGAGCATCGTTGCCCCAACAAAGCTTATCAAGAATCTTTGATTAGGATAAACTTATATCAGGTAAGACAGTTTTGGGACAACAAGAGCAGGAGGGATGAAGAGTGGTGACACTGGTTGTTGGTGGAACAATGGCCTATATAGCCTCCCTAAGACTTCATTCTTCCCCTAAATGTTGATCTCCAAAACAGAAGGATAAAGCTGAAGGGATATTTTAGCTTCATGCCACCAAGGAGGTAACAACAAGAGCAGGAGGGATATTTTAGCTTCATGCCACCAAGGAGGTAAGTGGGCAACCTTAAGCTATTTAAGCTCAATGTGTTCGACTTCTTGGGGAGAGTTCTTTGGAGGGAGAACGCCATATGCTTGAGAGATATTTTGAGGGGTTTTCTTTAGAGGTGAATTTTTGGTGGAAATTTTTGAAGATGTGTGAAGCTTATTTTATTTTTCTTAGAGTGGGAGAGTTTTTGAAGAAGATTAGTGAAGCTTTTTTTGCAATATTTTCAAAGCCAAATTGTACTTGTCGAAGATTGTATTTTGGTGCATCCAACATTTTGACCACATTAATAAGAACGGTCCTCATTGGATAAGCGAACCCGGAGACGTAGTCCCTTTGTGGGCAAGCTCTGTTATCAAGCTTGGTTTGTTATCATTTTCATACTTTGATTTTAATATTGTTGTAATGGTTGCATTAAAACTTGTTTATGCTTTTAAATCATGAATTAAGCATTAAGTTATGATTTTGCAACATTATTACGTATTAATGACAAGCATGATGACATCTTCACATTCACATCGAAATGCTCACATGATCCTTGGGCCACTTCCCGGATCAAGTTGGTGTTAGAGCAGGTTTGACTACATTATGAGTGTGGATGCTTACTAGGTCCAAGCTTAAAGCAAGTGAAGGAAGAAGACTCGATCCTTTCAACCCAGAGATTGGACGTGCACATCAAAGAAAGAGAATGGAAGATGAAGACCTTCATCCAGAGAACGAGAAGGATTTCCACAAGGATTTCTACCAGATAACAGACAAGGTAGAAAAATTGTTTGTAAATTATCAAGAGCGACTGGCAAAGAAGGAAAAGAAGAAGACAACAAAAATAGAGAATGATGCTTATGTTAATCGTGGAAATGGAAGAGACCTTCCTGAACTGTCATCTCCATCTTCGAGTTCAAGCTCTCCTTCTTCCTTGTCTTCTTGTCATTCTAGTTTTAATCAAAAATATTTTTTTAAGAAGCCATTATTGAAGCATGATGTCAATTTTGATTTGCCTATATACAATGGAGAGTTGGATACAGAAAAACTTGATAATTGGATCAAACAAATTGAGGTTTACTGCAGGGTTAAACAAATTGTGGATGAGTCTACAAAGGTCCAAATCACTATTCTTTGCTTGGGAAGCACTGTTTTAATTTGGTGGGAGAGTAGGGTTCAACAAGACCTCCTTACAAAAGGTAAAATAATCTCATTTTGGTTTGAATTTGTATCTTCATTGAAGAAACAATTTTATCCCTTAGGATACATGCAACAAGCCATTATGGATTCGTAGAAATTAAGGCAAAACAAACGACAGGGGGTGCAAGATTACACTTGTGAATTTAGGGAGAAAACATTAATGTTAGGTGTTCCTTTGTACACACAAGAAACTTTGTTGAAGTATGTAGTTTGATTACATGATTATTTAAAGCATCAGATACTTATGTTTAATCCTACTAACCTTGATGAAGTTAGTGTGCAAGTTATTCACCTTGAGGCAAGTAAAATGAATGACCATGGCCATTCTTTGAAGGAATATTTGCAGCTAAAAGAAGGCAAGCTCAAAAGGACAGCTCCCGCGAATGAGGAGGATGAGAAACCTACTTGTTCTCATTGTACAAATAAGGGTCATGATGAGGATCATTGTTGGAAGCTACACCCATCATTAAAACTGAAGTGGGCTAAGCATAAGAAATGTAAAAAGAATATTGTTTCTACAATTCGGGATCTTGGATCTAATTCAGGAGATGAATCCAGGATATTGGCCATGAGTCTTCAAGGTAACAATTCTATTGCTAGTTTTTCATATGCTTTTACTTATGTTGACTTAAGCCATGATGAAAGGAAGAAGACAAAATTGTTCCATATTCGAGTGGTTTCCCATCATACTAAGATCGATACACTTGTATATAGTCGATCTCAAGTTAATCTTATCTCTAAAGACATTGTTGAGAAACTAGGGTTGGAGACTAAACCACTTCCAAAAACTTGTCCTTTAGGATGGGTTCATGAGAATGCTCGTTTACATGTATCTAAGCATTGTAAGCTTTGCTTCTTCGCAATTTCTAATAAATTTATGGATGAGATGGAATTAAATGTGATTCCACTTGACATATGTGGGATTGTGTTGGGCATCCCATATCTTTATGACAAGAAAGTAGTGTTTTACATGGAGCATAATAGGTATCATCTCTTCAAGAATGGGATAGAGTTCATCATAAGAGCTCACAATATGAAACATGATTTGTATGTCATAGCTACCGGGAAAAAGAAGATGTTGATAAATGTCACACATAAGGTACAACATGAGGAATTGCAACATGAAGGCATCGTTGACGACAAATTAGAACCTAGTGAGAAGGGAAAGCTTCATATTGGTTTATTTTCTTACACATCTGCATTTTTAGTTTTATGATTGATTATGTTGCTATTCAGTTGTACTTGGATGGTAACAACAACATTAAACACAAATTTGTGTAGGGATGGATCCATGTTTATGTTTGTCAATAGTTTTATGGGTGTTTTCATATTTATGATTATGATTTAGGTGATCATTAATAGAGAAAGATGGATGAAGGATACAAGACAAGTGGGGATGGATTGCCATCTGTCACGTCCCCGACCCTCCGACCGGCGAAGAGGACAATACCATGGCGTTAACCATCCGGGCTACCAGCCCCATGAACATGTGAATTCATGAAAATGCTGAAACAGAATGCATTGAAGTAGAACATACACATATGCAATTGTCTATCATACACAGCGGAAGCAACATACATTTATACAAGCATTCATTCAACATGTTCATCACATTCATTAACAGTAAATACGATTGCAGAAGTAAAATAGACAAGGTTACTTATCTTATAAGAACTCGTTCCGCAACCAGCTACGTCGCTGCAACGTTCCACCCAACCATAGGCCAGCGTGCTCCTTAATCTCTCAGCAGCGCTGCCACCCCCGAGCTGGGCATGATTCTCCAAGGAATAAGGGAACAAGCAGGCTTACACATAGCCAAGGATACACAAAACACAGCCAAGCTAACATAGTTGGGTTTATCAGGCCGTCAACAAGACAGCCAAGCCAACATGGTTAGGTTTATCAGGCCATCAAGGAGTTGGGAAAGGCTAAATGCTAAGCTGGTGCGCTCATTACAGAGCCAAGAACACCTACACCAGAACTAGCCTGGCTTCTAAGACACCCACACACACCCAACACAAGGAATCAATCCCTTCTCTGCTACACAGTCCCTCAGGCCCTGCATTCCCTTCCAGTGCTATTCAGGGGTTGTGGAGAAGAAAGCCAGCCCTCTAGCTCTATCTGTGTGGTTTCCAAACACCAGGTTTATCAAGCAAACCAAGCCCCCATCCCTGCTCCCAACACAGTCCGAAGACCAACCATTGCACACATGCAATCAATCAGTTGTTACAGCTTAACAGGGAAAACGACTCCAAACAGTCCGCAGCAGCCTCAAAGCGTAACAAGAAACACGGCTCACGGCATGGGGAAAACAACCGTCCCGAAACGTATCAGTGAGCACAGCTCACAACATGGGGAAACAACAGCCCGTCCTTGGGCAACAAAGCCACCAGGGAGACTTACCCAGACCACACTGGAGAATAAATACAATCTCCCGTTCTATGCGTGAAATCAACAGACTCCCGTCCCCAAAATATAAGGAAGACCACAACAATCACAACAAATCTTGAGGAGAACGACGACGACCATAACTTCACGGGAAGAACAACAGTTCCAATCTCAACATTAAAATGACGGGGAGATTACACGACCATACCAATCTGTAAGGAGAACATACAGCTGAAAACGTGAATGGCCCCTTCACAGGAAAATCGTGGATGAAAGAGCACGGCTCCCAGCTCGCTGCGTGAGTCGAACCAAGAAAAATCCTGTGCATGAGAATAATGAACAAACATTGGTTCCTGTGTGAGGATGAACAAGAATTCCACTCCTGCGTGAGGGTGAACAACCAAGGAAAAGAATGGCACCGTGGAGAGAATGCAGTGTCCGCTGGAGTGATGGCGGTGGTTTGCTTGCCATCGTGAGGTCAAACACCCTGGTGGAGTGTGCGTGTGGGCAAGGACTGACAGTCCTGCCACACTCCACTTCCAAATAATAACTGCCTCAACTACTCAGCAGCAGTTCTTAATGGTGGAGGTTGGGTAAGACAAGGGGAGATGACACATGGATTTTTCCCTCATTGGCCAAGGTTTGACAATTTCCCCCACCTTTATCCTTGTGAAAATCATGCCCCTTCTCAATTTAGTTGCCGCGGTCGTAGCTGGTCGGGTTCACTTAATTAAAGATGCATATTTACATGATGACAAAACTCAATAGGTATGCCGCATGCCCCGATATACCATCAGTGACAATTTCAACCTAAAACATAGAATAACCAATCAATGGTGGGGCCTTGGCCTTTAGCTCCACACCATGATCATTTACAATATATACATCATGTACATCTCATGCAACGGGGTCAAAACCGGGGTGTTACATCATCACTCTTCTTCTGAATAAGAATAGGATTTTGGAGTCTAAAAGCTTCCCAGTGGGGAGGCATGATCCAGGAGGATCTTCACCGATCAAAAGTGGACAAAAAGTGGTCAAGAAGTTGCAACATCGAATGTTGAACATAAGTATGTCATTGCATAAAAAGTGGACAAAAAGTAGTCAAGAAGTTGCAACCTCGAATGTTGAACATAAGTATGTCATTGCATAGGGATCGTCAATACTTTCTAGTAACGTTTGTTTTGCCTCATTCGATGCTCATATGGCCAAGATATCGTCACATTCTGAATATTTAAGCGAACAATGGAAAATGAAAAAGGGGTGCCATTGGAAGGGTGAAACGTGGCCTTGACAATGCTAACATGGCATATGATGTGGCAGGGGTTGATGACACATCCAAAGCTGCCACATGGCAACCCGATGGCCACTATATTGTTCTATTTACCAAAAAAAATTATATGTATTCACCAGGAATCGAACTCAACATCTCTACCATACAAGCCAAGCGTTCTTTTACAAGTATTCTTTGGTAAGCATTTGGAATAAAACTTATTTAACTTTGAGTTTATGTTATGGAGAAAAAATGGGAGAGTGGGAGCCCGTGGATTTGAACCCGGGTCTCCCACCCAACATCCACATATAGCATTGCAAACCACGTGGACTCTATACATTTGCGGGTTGCTATAACCAAACCATATTATTATGTGGTATGTCACATGTTGCCACGAATGCACCTATTTGCATAAGCTTCGGGTGGTTAAAAACTATATTGCAAAGATTATATGCATTGTATTATGGTTGGTGGTTATGAGTTGGAGTTTGACTTTATACCAAAAGGGGGGCACACCACGATGACTCCAACATGCCAATGAATTTCATAACTATGCCAAAAAGGGAATGAAACATCATTTTAAGAGTCATTGTAGGATGCGTTTCATGTATTAATATGGTAAATGCCGTATAGTTTAATCAGTTTTTGGTATTCATTGAATCAAAATAATTTTGTACATCATTACTAAACATACAAAGCTTCTAGGCTAGCATATCAGATATAAAATCACTATATATCAAGACCTTACCATACTTAATCAAAAAAATAACAAGTATACCAAAGATACACTAAAGAGCTTTCAAAGTCAAATTGTATTTGTCAAACATTGTATTTTGGTGCATCCAATATTTTGACCATATTAATAAGATTGGTTTTCATTGGAGAAGCGTACCTAGAGACATATTCGCTTTGTAGAAGAACTTTGTTTTCAAGTTTGGTTTGTCATCCTTTTCATGCTTTGATTTTAATATTGTCGTAATGGTTGCATTCAAACTTCTTTATGCTTTTAAATCATGAATTAAGTATTAAGTTAAGATTTTGAAATTTTATTATGTAATAATGACAAGCATGATGACATCTTCACATTTACATTGAAATGCATTTTAGTCACTGGATCCTTGGTTCGTTTCCCAGGCCACCAACTCTAATGGGGATACAAACTATACTGAAGCTTCACCATCAAAAAAGGCTATGCCATAGCAACAAAGCACAACGATATACCAAAGGACCCCATCTGGGCTTGAATTTGGACCACGAATATTTGGCCCAAATTATCCACCTTCCTATGGATCCTCGTCTGCAACAAAACACTCACCTGAGACAACCTCTAGAAAACAAGCTTCTATGGCCCCTCTCGTTGCACTCTCTAAAATATTAAAGAGGAAGACAAAGAGCACTTGTTCAACGATTGCCCCTTTTCCTCGGCTCTCTGGGATAGAGCGACCACTCTCTTCCGCAACTTAGAAAGAGATTGAACAAACATAACTAACTCTCTCATCAATTGGAATTGTCTTCCCTTCAATAATCCTTTGCTCAATAAGCTCTAGCATCTTTTCCTTCCCTTTCCCCTCTCGAAAATATGGAAAGAGCGTAATCGAAGGATCTTCAAAGAATAATCTCATCCCATTGGCTTTGTTTGGTATAAAATCAAAGCGAATATTCAAGAGACCCTCCAGATCCACAAATGGATTGATAAGGACAAGCAACTAAGCCCCCAATACGACATCATCTTCAAAGGATAGGATCTCATCATCAATAAGATCAATGCTACAATGAAACCACCCCAAACAAGAATCGACATCCCTTCATATTGGAGTCCCTTTCCTCTCGAGTTCATCAAAATTAACTTTAACAGTGCTTCCAAGAAAAATCTTGGTCAAGCGGGCTACGAAGGACTGTTCAGAGACACTAGAGGCACTAAAAAAAGAATTTATGCAAGCTACCTTGGCACAATATCAATAACATATCAGAATTACAAGTGTTGCGCCAACGCCTTAAATGGAAATTGCGCAAGACTACAACCCCATAGTCATTGAAGGAAACTCCCAAATTCTCATCAATATGATGGTTAAACTCCAAAATGGAACTTCCACCCAAACCTGATTCACAACTGGTGTTTAAAGGATGGCATGCTAGCCCTAGTGACAACCATTAGACAAGTCTCATCCCTCATCCTGCACCATGTAATACGAACGACCAACTAGGTTACTGACTATCTAGCCAATGTGGGAGTTACACTAGGGACTAAAATCTTGAATGACACATCATCCAACCTGGTAAGGGATTCCTTCATGAAGAACTATTATAAAATAGCCACAAAGGACTCAATGACTGCAACTCATTACCCAAGTAGGTTGGGAAACAATGATAGTGGACACACTCGCGAAGACCCAGGCCACGTTACAGGGAGGTGGATGTTGGGTCCCATGCAAAGCCTAACTCAAGACAATATGTCTCGAGTGGAACATGTGTCTTCCTAAGACCATATAGAGAACATGGAGCCAAATGATTGTTATTAATGTGCATATGCCTCAACCTATACCAGCCTGTACAAGCGTACAGAGCAAGATCGAGCAAAGGAAAGCCAAGATAGGGATGGTACAACACCATGACGAACTCTGAGTTCATTTATGTGACATCAGACTTGCCAATCATGGGAACCATCGGGATCATTATCTTCAAGGGTGGCATGGGTTTCTGTATCATTCTCCTTGCAGACCTCTGCATGAAATACAGAGACGATGAAAAGACGCAAAGCAACCGATGAGTTATCATGGCAATAAAGAAGTCGACCACCAGCCAACGTTGCGTAGCGGAAGTAGCCAACTTTTATAAGAACCACATCCCAATAGACAATAAAATAATAATTGAGGGATGGAGGCTAGAATCTAGCAGGGGACCATTGCATTCCGGGAAGTGGAGGAGTTTCAGGAGTTATAAAAATGCATAATCGACCCAATGGACTCCCGGTCCCGTTAGGCTCTTTATGAATGCTTGTTGGTTACCTTCTGGATAGAGAAAATGCTGCTAGGTCGCATTATGGAGGACCAAAAGAAGGAAAAAGTTCAAAAGGAGGATGAATTGCAAACCCTTGGGGACTTGCAAGATAACACCCAATGTTTTAAATCATATGAATCAATTGGGGCATAGACTAGGATTTGAATGCATACCTCAACCTCTTGTGCTGCTTGCTAGCTCCAATGAGGAAAATCCTAGGGACAATGAAGATGGAAGAGCAACCATGAATTTGGTTCAAGGAAATTTGGTACTCCAGGAAGTAGCTACTTCAAATCCTTTATCATATTGGATTCAAAACCCCAATGACACAAGAATCAAAGTAATGCTCTAAGAGCGGTCAGTGGTGCTACATTGGATCACAAAAAATCTGATGAAAAGGATTCTAAAGGATCATAATTCAGTAATGGGCACCATCAAGCATAAGATTGCAGCTTTAAAGGACTAGTGCATGTTGGAAACAATTATGGAAGGAAAGATATGTATCATGGGGAAGAAAATAGATGTTCAGAAGACCTGGGGCTCTACGTTGGCAGGAGCCTTGAAAGACACCCCCATCATAAGATTGCAACTTTGAAGGACTAGTGAATGTTGAACACAATTATGGAAGGAAAGATATGTATCGTGGGGAGCAGATAGATGTTCAGAAGACCTAGGGCTCTACGTTGGCAGGAGCCTCAAAAGACACCCCCGTCATCATTGATGACATTCCAACATAAGCTACCTTGTGCCAAGGCTCTTAACAACATAATTTCTAGGTTTTTTGGTCATCGAGCCATAATTGGCCTTTTTGTTATAATCAAAGTTAATCCTCTAGTGTTAAGTTCAGTAACCTCAAATATTAAGCACTGCATAGAAAAACAATTTTCCCAAACTTTTGTCATTAACTTCAGAGTTTCTATGAACATCCTCATAAATCAAACTCTCTTTTACAACCTAGTCTCTCCTAATTAAGGCAAAATGAAGTTTAGTTTGAAGAGAAATTTTATACTTTGTTTCTTAGTTGATTAATAGAAAGTCTATACTCTTATTTAAAGAAAAAAAACTTTACAAATTGATGATAAAGTAATTTCCTTTAAAATTATAATTTGAATAAAAATAACTTCGTTTTTACGATGAGAGGCTAAAATATCTCATAGTCATAAGATCTCTTTAACGAACATACAATATTTTAGCTAAACGAAATCTTAAATTTAGTAACATGCTTTATAGATAAGTGTCTTGTATCTCATAGTCATAAGATATCTTTAACCAACATACAATATTTTAGCTAAACATAATCTTAAATTTAGTAACATGCTTTATAGATAAGTGTCTTGTATGGGAGTAGTGTATTGAAAGTCTCTTTTTTAAGGATCGTGGTACTTATTAGTCCCTACCTTCGGGCTGGCAGGGACTCTATGAATCGGCTTGCCACTGATTCAATTAGCCTGCATGAGGATCGAAATATATTTTAAACATTTATTCTAAGTTTTCAATCAAAAGTATGCAACATCGTTTCTTTTGCTAATCAAGAAATTAGACCTCTTACGAAAGCATGCAACATTGTTTCCTCGGCCAATTGACAACTTAGACCTCTTATTTGGCCTCATATCGAGGCAAGTGGGTATTTTCCCATAATAATCTTGTAAAATATTACTATGCATTTCTCAATTTTTACTCTGTTGGTATCATTTGGAAGTAATGCTATCCATTATGTTAGCATTAGTTCTGAGCATTAAATGTTTAATGTTCATACGGGTGCCCCTCGCCTTAATATTCCACCCGGCACCCTCGCCTTAATCATCAACCGCCCACATCTTCGACTTATTACACCGCCCTAATCTTCCACTTATTGCACCGCCCTAATCTTCTACTTCCCACATCTTCCACTTATTGCAACAAGTAGTTTACTCTTTCGATGAAGCAATCGTTATATATTTATATATTGATCCAACAACACCTACATATACTAGAAACAGAGTAATCATATCCACCATTAGCATCTGATCCATATCGATAGCTAGCAAAGGGGGAAGCATCAGAGCAAGGGCACCGGAAAGAGTAGCTTACCCACCACCACTACCTTCTAGTGATTTGCTATGTTTGTTGTTGAATTGTGCATCATGGAATTTGCTATGTTTGTTGTTGTTGAATTGTGCATCATGCAACACGACCATCAAAATATACCTTCTCGTGATTTTCTATGTTTGTTGTTGAATTGTGCATCATGCAATTTTCTATGTTTGTTGTTGTTGAATTGTGCATCATGCAACACGACCATCAAAATCTTTGTACCTCTGAAGCTTGGCTCATTGGCCTCCAGCAACAAAGCCCAAAGCCTTCGTTGTTGAAGAATTCATACTTGAAGAGGTGATTACCTGTTTATTCAATGCTATGATGGCAAATTCATACTCAGATCTGAAGCCAGAAAAATAAAGAGTAAATCTATCTCTCATGCCTTTTGTTCTTGTTGTAATTATTCCTTAGTTTATCTCTTTGATGTCCCAGCTAATTCTACAACAACAGTATAATGAAAAAGAGCACACCTATGCTTAGGGAATTAGTGAAAGGAAGCCATGCATGTGCATGCCACAAATTTCTGAATAAAACAAAAAGTTAAAAACAACTACGTAAGCTTAATTACCTATTACCATGAAAGCACTCAGAGAACCCAATAACTGAGGTATGTATACATCCACACTCAATTGGAAAATTCCTACCTTTGTGACCTAGAAATGAGCTTTTATTTTTATGTCAGTGAAGTATTTGTTGTATGTAATGATGGCTTCCCCGTCGCATACTGGGAGTTAGCAATGACCGAGTGTCTTCAGGAACAGGACACCGGGGAGTTGAACCCCGAGACTGATCTTCCCTGAAAAGGAGTTGATCAAAGTAGGAAAACTTTGTGCCACTTGGAGGCCCAACTCATGGTTGGCAATGAGATTAAATCCCCTAATTAATCATGCCTCCTACAAACCAGCGGGGGGATATGCATAATGTCTACCTCAATGTTACGGGGAAGACCTAAGTTTAAAGTAAATGCATGTTAGGATAAGGGTTGTAAAATATTCGAATTGCAATTAGATCTATCAAAAAATGAAGAGAGATTAAAACTCAGACATAAAAAAATTGTGACCCATTTTACAAAAAAACCTAGCAGACATGTTACAAGTCACCAGCCATAAACAATAACCAACAATGACCAATTAGATGTTGTCTCTTAAATAGAAAAGGCAAGGCATTTACTTGCGATCAAATTTGAGAAAATCTCATAGTCACTTTGGAAAACAAATTGTAACCTACATGCTTCAGATAAATGTGTTAACTGCTATGCCTGTCCACCCAGCTCAATGAACAAAATACCTACCCAACTCGTGCTTCATTACGTCTATCCATCGCTTCATTTCCTAACACTACATATAGGCTTCTTTCTTTTATTACATGATAACTAGGCATTTTTATTTTATACCCGCCAAGTGTCCCTGGCACTCAAACAGATATAGACCAGCAAGCAACCAATGATGGACTAGATGGTGCAATAACTGGGGAACACTTTCCTTTAGGTTTATAATTTAATGGATAGGCATGTGTTTATGATGAAACAAATATCATATGAGTTTATGCAAAATCAAAATCAAACTTTGGATCCAGAAACTTCACAGACCATGGATACCAGAAGGATCAAACAGAGATCGGTGTGTTTCCAAACTCTGATATTGTGATCTTGATGCGCGTTGTATATGCTGTCGCCAGAAAGAAGAATACATTTCACAGCCGTATCTACATACTTGAATTTTATTACCAGAGGACCCATTGTAGAGGAGGTTTCGTTCCATTGCTAGAGAAAAAACTTACCCACCATGGCCTCTCAGTGTAGCTACCCATCGAGAAACGTTACCTCCCTGGTCTATCTCGGCCAAAGGCTCTTGATCTATGATCCCATGAGAGGGGATTGATGCTAGGTTGCTATGTGAACAAACACTCAGCAGTGATTGAATGCTTAGCTGAGAAGAAATATTAGATTCTGATCACAGGCTTGTTTGCAGAGCTTATAGTATTGTATTCAGACCGTAAGCTACCCTCCGACATGAGGCAATTCGCTTGGAATGCTGCTTGAAGACCGTCCTGAGATTTGGCAATACGACCATGTGAATTCCAGCAATAGAATAAATCAAGACTGATGGAACTTGGACAATAGACCATTTATCATGACATTGTACGCATGGTCTCCACGTGTTATCTTTTCTTGTCATGGTATGGATGTTCTTTTGTCCATCTGCGTCTACCTCATGCATTAAACTTAATCTACATACAATAAAATACTAAAAGAAATTCAATGCACGCTATTGCCTTTGTCTTGTTTGTATGGGTTAATAAAGATTAATGTTTGCGCCCTTCATTTCATTAAGGGTGAGGGTTACTTCATTGTGTCTTTTACTCTGAATTGTGTAAAAGTAGAACATGAAATCAACAAACTGAAATTTAACACAATAAACTAAGCACATTCTACTAAATATGGATAGGCATGAGACGTCTGCAAAGAAATGCCAACAACTAGAAGGCGGGTGACAGGGAATGTCAATATCATTTAATTCTCTATGGGTGACAGGGAATTTCACAACATGTCAGTTGGAGACATTACGATTGTACTCAGTGGGCTTCTTACACGCAGAAGAAGAGCTACGGGACAGAGGTAGTTCTTAAAAATGTTAAATTGATAGGTACCTACCTGGTTAAAGACAATTCATAAAATCTGAGGAGACCATGCCAATCAGATCTGCAAAGTCGCAATGCATTATTAAACTTCTCTCGGCTTAATGCTCACAGATTCGAATTGTCATGGAGTAGCGTGTCTGTTTGCATGGATGAGTGGCTTATCTGTAAATTCGTATAGAATCAACTTTACATGATTTCAAGGATTCTTCAATAAAAGTTAGGTTGCCATGTTAAATTTAATTAATATTAAACATTCGCTCTCTCTCTATTATTTCTATCCTCCGACTTAATTATCAAATTAGTACATTTCAAGGTGGATTATGGATATAGATTAAGTGCCTTTCAAAATGATTGTCGAGTGTATATTCAACCGTTGTCAATTAATAACAATATTCTAAATTATCTTAATGCCTATGTAGTACATTCTACATCTCATAACACATTTTTTAATTAGATAGCATGATTAAAGTTACCTCGCACCAACAAGTCTACACATCTTAAAGTAGTTTTTATTTAGACAGTTTCTATAAGGTTGCTTTCATAAGCAAGTATGATTAGCCTACATCCCTCTTTGTTTTAACAGATTTGTCATTTTTTGACCTATTTTGTTGTTTTGGAACATTACAAGTCATTTATTATGCATCTTTTAACCTGTAAATCTATCGATTATATGCAAAGTTCTATAACTAATTGATTAATTTGAACATGGGATTAGACGATATGATTATACAGTCATGGGCCTGCCTCCGTTTCATAAGCTACGCTATTTTGGTTTCTAACATTTGTTTTAGGCTCTCCCATCGAAATGCATTGATTTGCTTGTGCTGGGGAACATCCATACTTTGACCGATAGCTTGGTGAGTCAATTATGCACATCTGGTACCAACATGAAAGGAATGTAAATAGATATGTTTGGGCCCCTAATGCGAGCTCAAAATAATTAAAATCTAAACAATATGCCAATGAATTAATAATTTCATCAAGCAAAGACTAACACCGAGCATATTCAAATTTTTATGTCGCACGTACAAATTTTAGGGGCTAATTATCTCCACGTCATAAGGAAGACTTTGCAGACCGAGCTAAAAAATTTAGTGACAATTTGTATTAAAAAACATTATAATAATGGAAAGTATCATTAATAATATATACAATTGTATTGAAGTTTGTAAGCTGCACTCAAAAATAGCATGCAACAAGAGTTACTACTTTTGCACCAGGCACCAAGATCTAGACTTCAAAGTATCATCATCCAATTTCTCTTGTTTTTGAACTTCGCTTTTCCTAAGAAGAAGTAGTAATCTTTATTAAGTCCATATAAGTATTATGATCCATGGAATTGCTATCACGATCCATGCTGTGTGAACATTTCCTATCTTTTCTAAACAGGCAATTTCATGTCACCAAAAACACGATGGAACATTAGGAGAGGTTCATAACTTATATCTTGCATGAAACAACATAGAGCTTTGTTACTTATTTGGTGTGAAACAACATAATTACTATGAAACGACTGAATGATTTGGGTTTACTTTTAAATAGCGTTTACTTCTAGCTAAAGATATGTTCTTTTAGGTAACATAAAACAAACATAAAATAAATACAATGGACATTGTTCATTTAGCTAACATAAAACATACACAATGGGCAAGGACTTGCTGCTTTGCAACCCTTCTTGTTTATCATGCAATTTCAATAATTTGATAGGGATGTATTTTAATATTTGGTTGATATTTGTATCATAGTTTATTATTAATATATTCAAGATTTCATTATATATTAATAATTATTTTGAAAAAATATTAAGTTGATTCATTTTAATTTTTAAAGATTATATTTATTTATCTAATATAAAAAAAGTTTTATTGACATTTTAATATTTAATTTTTAATTAGGGAAGATTGCTAAATTCTAATTCTAATTTTTATAAAAAAAAATTATTGTTAAATATAATTTAAAGAAAAATTGGTTATTTTAACTTGAAATCTACTCAAAATCTTTTTGGATTAATGGTATTGTAGATATCATATATTAACATTGCAAAATTCAATTGCGCTTTTTGGATTAATGGAATTGTAGATATCATATATTAACATTGCAAAATTCAATTGCAAGTGGGGTATTCAAGGGTGTTGAATCCATTTTTATATTTATAAGGACAACTTTATCAGTTCAAAATTACAATTTTGACAAATATTGCATAGTAAGGTTATGGGAATGACAAAATGAAAAAGCTCAAATTCATAAAATAATTAGCCTTCTTTAACCAATATGCCTTCACCAACTAACCTTGAAAACTCCAATAGATATTTCATAGTTTATTATCTTTAGTAACATCCACTATATATATATATATATCCAAATAACATGCTTACACCTAATGACATTGACTTACACATTGTATGTTCTTGATCATGTGTAGTGGGTCTAACGGTTAAGAACATGTGTTTCCTTTTATGAGGTCACATGTTCAAATCCAAAAGGGAGTAGGATATGTATACCTTTGTAAACTTTAATGTGGAGGGTGTCCCTTGTCCCACAAACAAACAAACCTCATATATCAATTTGATGTCTAACTAGACCATTACCTTAAAAGTAGATTATTATTATTAACAAAAATGAAAATAATTTCTTTTGTAGGATTACTATAATTTAGTAATTAAAAATTTGGTTTAAATCATGGAAAGTTAATATTTAATATAATCTCAATGATGAAAATCACTCTTACTTAGTCCAACACCACGTGCACAAATACAAAGATTAAGTATTTTACAGTTATTGCTTTGTGTTTTATATGTTTTGCAATTACATCTTGTCTACTGTGTAATTTTTTAATAGTTATAGACGAGCATGGTTATTGCTTTGTGTTTTATATGTTTTGTAATTACATCTCGTCTATTGTGCAATTTTTTAAATAGTTATAGACGAGCATGGTTATTGCTTTGTGTTTTAGATGTTTTGCAATTACATCTTGTCTATTGCGTGTGTAATTTTTTAATAGTTATAGAGGAGGACCTTCAACAGGTTGGAAGACCATCTATCGAAAAAATTAGTAGGCCCCACTAAAGATGTCCTTAATTATGAGGAGTTTCAAGACTTTTTATAGACTAATTAAGGCTCTGTAGAAGTATACTAGATTATGTTTTGTTTGTTTTGGGGGGTAATGTATATCTATTTTTGTTCTTTATCGACACTTGTTATCTCATTGCAACAATTTTTTGGGGGTGTTGGGTTTTAGTTATGAGTCTCTACGGCCTCTTGCCCTCTATTTAGTTTTGTGTTGGTACAAATCTATGTTTTGGATTTTTTTTACTCAAATGACTAGTTTTTTACTCTTTTTTTTTTTGGAAAATTACAGGATTGGTTGGGCTATTGCCTAATCAACTGATTACACATAGAGCAGAAAGGATACTTTGAGAAGATCGAAATTATTACAGATCTCTTGATGTTGAAAATGCTTCTTATCAGATCACACAGTGATGAACCTCGATTAAGGTAACAGATGAAAAGAGCTAGATTCTCCATTGATGTTGAGGCTTCCTTGGGACATCAGACAGGCTTTATTTTCGAAATAGTCTGCTTGTTTATTCAACTCTCGCAGAATATGATAAGAAGCGACACTGTCAAAATATTTCAGTGTATTTCAAGTTCTCTGGAGGGATTTATTCAATGAAGGATTAATAAAATGATCTTCAGAATTTAACAATTTTATCAACAACTCCGAGTCTCCGAATATTTGGATTGTCTTATATCCAATATCCTTTGCTTTCTGGCACGTCTTAAGAAGACTGTAGCATTCTGATTGATTGTTTGAGCTTTTTCCTAGACCCCAACTGAAACAGGTTTCACTAGATCTGTTCGGAGATAAAATCAGTCCACCTGCACCAGCAATATCGGGGTTCCCCTTGGATGCTCTGTCAAAGAATATAGTGGATGTGGAATTCCTCTTTCACCACGAGGAAGAAATTGATGCATTGTCTCGCAATCCCCAGGAATGAAAAGACATAGGTTTTATGATTGTTGCCCTCCTTTCATCGATCAAACAGGAACCCATCCACGCAGATGCTTTTGGAGGTAGAGATGATATTGAACCCAGTTTTCCAACAGCGTCCAATATGAGCACTTTCACTTTGACCGCAACATTTTCTGGATTCGAAGTTTTGTTGTTGAAAATTCAATCATTTCTAGCGAGCCACACCTTCCACCATATGATTTTGGAACGGATTGCCAGATTTTATTCCAATCTGTATTTTGATTTCTTTTACCAGGATTCTGGTCTTTCTAGTTGATGAAGAGGGGGATGACTCTGATTTGAGAAGGAGCAAAGGCATTCAAACCTTGAAGGACCCTTTCCCACATGATTTGAGTAAAACTGCAATCAACAAAACATGGTCTGATGTTTCAAAGGCTGAGTTGCAAAGGGTGCATATGAACATTCCATTGAACCCACGTTTTATCAAATTTTCTGTAGTAAGAGCCCATTTATGCATTAGCAACCAAGTGAAAAAATTCACCTTGGGCAGACTGAAAGATGGCCAAACATCTTTCCACAGCATAGGGGACAACAAAGAGGGATGAGGAGACTGTAAAGCAGAAAAACCTTGACCTGTTGAATAGAAACCTGAACGTACCTACCCCCATTTGTCCTTAGAGGAGTGATGAACTGGACCTAATCCAAAGAGTACGAAGATTAACAAAAAAAATTTATGGAAGAAGGGGTTCTGGAAGCTCTGGGAGAGACCAACCTGTCCAATTCCCATAAATATCCTAAGAACATATACCTGCAATTCGAATAAGACCTTTATTGACAAATAATAACTTGATCTCATTTAACGAAATTAAGGAAGATAGAGGGGGATTCCCTAGGATGTTGTCTTCCCACAATAAGATCCTCGCCCCATTGTCAGGGATTCTATATAGTTGATGTTGAATATGATCTATTCCTTTTCTACGTAAATTCCATATTGTTGTACCTAGAGGGATGTTTTCTGTTTTTAAATTTCTCAAAGAACCTCCCTTTAGATATTTCATCCGAAAAATCTTGTTTACTAGATTCTTTTTATCTGCAAACAACTGACATATGATTTCCCCTCCCATAGCTAGATTTTCCAAGCCAGGGTCACGAATCTGCAATCCACCTTCCATAATTGGTCTTTTGAGAATGTCCCAACATACTAGATGCAACTTGCTCTGATTGCATTTGTCGTCATTCCAAAGGAAATCTCGAAGAAGTTTGGAAATCTGAGACGTGATAGACTTGGGAGCAAGCAGTAGAGAGTATTGGAAGATGGGGAGGGATGAAAGGACAACCTTTATCAAAACCAACTTTCTAGCCTTTGTTAACCACTGTCCACCCCAAGAAGTTATTTTGGCTTTTATCTTAGCTATAACTTCAAGCCAAAGTGAAGGAGGACTTGGTCCCAAGGTTAGAGGTAATCCCAGATATTTGATCTTATCCCACTTATCAAAACCAGGGAAACCCAAGGAATGAGTTATTCGAAGAATTATCGAATGGTCTACATTCCAACCATAGACAACACTTTTATTTTTGTTGATCAGAGCTCCTAAAATTAAGCATAAGTTTTGAATAATTTCATTAAAGGCCCGAGCAATCTTTAACGAGGCCCCTCCTAACAGGAGAGAATCATCCGCAAAGAGGGCATGATTTATAGGATCCACTCCCCTTGCTATCTTAATTCCTGGAATAGAACCTGCTTCCATTTCGACTGTAAGCTTTCTGCTAAGAGATTCAACCATCAAGATATGGAGGAAAGGTGACATATCAGGGCATCCTTAGCAGAGTCCTCTTGAAGCTTTGAAAAAATATGAAGGTCTACCATTGACAAGAGGCGCTATCCAAGTCCTATATGTGGAAGCTTTTATCAAGTTAACAAACTCAACAATAAAACCGAAAGAGAGAAGGACTTGGTAGAGAAAGGAGAGCTCAACACAGTCAAAGACATTTTTCATATCCATCTTGATTAACATTCCTTTCTCCTTCCTTTGAAAACTGCAGCAAAGGGCTTCTTGGACTTGAATCACATTGTCTACTCGATGCCTACCTTTTACAAAACCTCCCTGAAGAGGAGAAATCAGCTTCCCTAACAAAGTCTTGAGTTAATTAGCTAAGAGTTTATCTAGGATCTTGTAAGAGGCATCACAAAGAGAGATAGGTCGAAACTTGTCAAAAGTTTTAGTTTTGACTTCCTTTCATATTAAAGCAAGGAAAGTAGAATTAGTACACCCTCCCACTTTATCTTTTTTTTGAAAGGATGACACCATGCGAAGTAGGTTTGATTTTATAATTTTCCATCAAACTCTGTAAAAATGGAAGGAGAAATCATCCGTCCTAGGAGATTTATCCGGATCCATTGCCTCGATGACATCCAATATTTCTTTTTCAAAGAAAGGCTTCATTAGGCTAGCGTTAACCTCTGAACTGAAACAAATGCTGAAAATGCCTTCGTGTAGCCTGCTTTAATTGATCATGACCTTTAATGATTCCCCCCTCACTTGAGGAGATTTCTGAAATATGATTATGTGAAAGTCTAGATCTACATTGTCTATGGAAGAAAGCTGTGTTTTTATCTCCCGCTTGCTACCAAAGACTACGAGACTTCAAATGAAGGTACTCCTCTTCTCGGAGAAAAGAGTGAAAGGTTTTTAGTTGAGCGGGCTGCTCAAGAACCAACTGAGCTTTGGTGATTTCAATTTCCTCCATTCCTAGCCGAATCTCTGCTAATGCCTGCACTTTCTCTTGCCTACTATCCATTGGAGTAGTGAGAGATTTTTTTGCCCAATTTTTCAAAGCAAACTTAGTGCTCTTAAGTTTCTACTCCCAAACAAAGCTGGGGAATCCTTCTACATACTGAGACCAAGATTTTGTCACTATTTCCCAAAAGCCATCTCTCTCAATTCAAAGAGGACTGAAACGAAATGGAATTGGACCAAGATCTTCCTCTTCTTCAAGCATAAGAGAAATAGGATGATGATCTGAAGTTAATTTGGGTAGAAATTTAGTTGAGATTATGATTTTCCCCTCCATCAAGGAACTTTGAACCAAAAAACCTATCAAGATGAGCAAAGATATTGGCAGCCCCTACTCTGTTATTGGACCATGTGTAACAACCTTTCTTAGGTTTGAAGTCAAGAATATCACTAGCATGGATCAAAGACTCCATTGATTCTTGAAAAGGGTCTCTACCCCGAACTCCACCTTTTTTCTCTTTAGTTTCTAAAATTATATTGAGATCCCCTGCACTATAATATTTGTGGGAGAGTAGATTTCTAAGAAATCTGACTGAAAATTCCAACAGTCTTTTTTTTCCTTAAAATTTACTAGGACACAAAGATTGAAAAGTGCCATGGAGATCTTACTTGATATATGTTGAAGTTCTGTATAAATCCAGTGTTGGGTTACAAACGATCTTTTTAGAAGAAACTTATCCTCATACCATAAGGTTGCAAGGCCCCTAGAAGTACCTCGTGCGCTGACCGCCTTGCCAGCATTCTTTTTCCACTTTGTTCTGCTTATGGATAGAAGAACTTCCTCTTCTATCTTTGTCTCTTGGAGCAAAAGAATATCAGAAGGTTCCATTCTTAATAAATCTTTAACTGCTTCTGCTTTGATTGGATTCCCCAAACCCCTACAGTTCCAAGAGACGATCTGCATTATTTACCCGAGAAAGAGGGAGTTATTACTCCCTTTGGGGGTCTCGTATGGTTACTTCTGCCAATTGACATTTCATATGTAGATTGGATTCCCTGCATCTTTAATATCTCCACCTGTTCTTCTCTAGCCTCCTTTCAAGACTTCCTTCCTGCCTTTTTGGTGATTTTCTCAATAGAATCTTCTTCAGAAGAACCAGAACTGTCAATCGGTTTCTTCTTTATAATTTCTACATTAGATGGAGAAGGAGTGTCTCCTTTTGGTGCATCATGGTTTTCTTGCAAGATTGCATCTTCACAAGCTATTTCTGAGGTTGATGTTCTAGATTGTTCCCATGGCCTAGTATTTACTTCAAATTCTTATTCCTACACAATTAAGCATTGCACTTCACCCTCTTCCAAAACAGGAATAATCTGATCTTCAGAAGAGATTAGAACAACAAAATGATTTGATGAAACAATGGGTTTTTCCACAGCCTGAGTTTTACGGAGACTCTTCCCATCAGGACTGGCTCCATTCATTATTTTTCCTTCTTTACCTTTCTTTCTATTATCCTAATTGGAAGTACCTTCTTTTTGAACTTGAGTCCATTGATCAGCCTTCTCTTCTTCAAGATCTTCCTCTAATTTTTTCTTACAATTTCGAGCAAAATGACCATAACCATGGCAATGACGACACTTGAAAGGAAGTTGTTCATAATCTAGCTCCTGAATGTGTGACCATTCAGCTACTGTTAACTTGATCGCCTCGGGTAGCCCTATCTACAAATCTACTTCAACGCATATTCTTGCACAGGAATATTGATCTTTCCTTTCTTCCCTATCGATATATTTTCCTAGCTTGTTCCCAATGGCTTCCAAATATTATGAGTTCCGGCAATGTAAAGGTAAGTGAGGAAGCCTTACCCAAACAGGAACAACTGAAGGAACATCTTGGGTAGGATAAAAATCCAGCATCCACTTATTAAAATACAACCCCTCAGGGCCCATGAAATATGGATCGTTTCGAAAAATAAGGTCATGATCTTCAACTGAATAAAAAACAAAGACATAGTATCCTCTGCCAACTAGATGATTTCGAATTCCTTCAGTAACCAGAGGCCTCCAAGTTCACTAAACCCATCCATCAATAACCTTAGGAGAAGGCCAGAGACATGTAAATTTCCCAATGAGCCCATGCGCATCTAGATTTAATGCAGTTCGACAAGGCCATTCAGCAGGCAATTCAACAAAGGGAATGTCTACTCCTTAGTAACAACCAGTAACAAATCAGTAACAACCAACTCCTTAGTTGAAGATCTGCCTTCAGGATCACACAACTAGCGCAGTCTGAAGACTTCTTGAAATAGAACCAGCAGATCCTGCATTAAAAACTTAAACGACTTCAGCACCCAAGGACCTAGTCTATAAAATCATTTCCATATCAGCAGTCAAGGGGATTCCACCATGAAATGCTGCACATTCTTAGCCAAAGAAAACTAGAATCGAACCAGAAGAAATTTAAATCTTCATGAAGCGCAAATCTTCTTGGAAGAAATCCAGTATTTCTTGATCAAACCAGAATGCACCTAGGCGCCCGGTCTCTTGGACAAATCAGGAACACATATCAAGGGATCTTGGAGTCACTCTACAACTCTAGATCAGCAGCAACTCCCAGAACACGATCTTGCAAATAAAATCACTACAGCTCAATGAACTCGAAGCCAGGTCCTCCAACAAGGGAACGAACCAGAGCCGACGGCTCTGCACAGATCAAAGGTTTTCGAAATATTCTTGGAGTGCTACTTCGTCGATTGTATTGAATGACTTTTTTCTTATGTTTTGGATTTTTTTTTTTAACTCAAACGAATAATTTTTATTTTTATGAAAGATCACATGTCTTTTTTGGCAAATGTCAATCAACCTATTTACACAATCAAGAAGGAATACTTCAAAAGGGCTAGATATTGTACAAAATATTACAGAGAGGGAGGGAATATCCCATTAAAACAAATTACAACTGCATGAATCACAATTAAGGAATTGGATGGAAATAACTAGATTCTCCGTTGATGCTAAGAAATACTTGAGGTAGTAGACATGCTTTATTAGCCAAGGCATCTGCAAGATTATTTAGATCCTGAAGGATGTGAAAAGAAGCAACCGTGTCAAATTCTTTCAATATATTCTGAATTCTTTGCAGAGATTTATTGAAGGCATAATTATTGAAGCTATCAGTTGAATTTAATGCTTTAATCAACATCTTAGAATCACCAAAAAATTGAATGGACTTGTATCCTTTCTCCTTATCAAACTGACTCGGCATGAGGAGGCTATAGCTTTCAGCATGGTTCCAGGTCCCCAGCTAAAACTGAATTTGGTCAATCTGTCAAGAGAGAAAACCAAACCCCCAGCACCTAAGAACCCAAGATTCCCCTTGGATGCACCATCAAAGAAAATTGTCGTTGAATAGGAACTCATCCAAAATGACTTGAATGCATCCTTATTTCCATGAAACCTCCAAGGATGAGGACTGACAGGTTTGACACAACCCAATTTTTTCAAAGCTTGAGGATAGAAACCCAACCATAATGAAAACACAGCTGGCAGGGAAGAAGAGGAGAATGTGAGTCCAACAGATTCACCAATAAATGATTTGGATTTGAATGCCACGATCTGGGAGATCAGGATCTAATTGTTGAAGATGTAATTGTTTCTGGCAATCCACAGCGACCACCACGTGTACTTCAGGACCGAATGCCAATGTTTGTGCCAGATAACAGAGTCGGATATTTGAGGACGTCAATCATGCCAGGATAGATATAAAGTATTAACATTATTTTGAATAGGAACAAAGAAGTTAGAATCAAGGAGTACCAGTTCCCACACCTTTTTAGAAAATACGCAGTCAATGAGAACATGATCAGCCATTTCCAAGGCTGATTTGCAAAAATAGCAGCGAAAGGGGCCATTGAATCCACGTTTTAGCAAATTGTCACATGTTAACACCTTATTATGCAATAACAGCTATGAAAAAAAATCACCTTCGGGAGACATTGAGAATTCCAGATAGTTTTCCAAATCGTAGGTGAGACGCATGAAGAGTGGGAAGCTTGTATTGCATTGAAACCTTTTGCAACTGTGTAAGAACCATCATTTCCCCAACCGAAGCTATCTTTATAGGAGATATGGATAGGGGCGAGACCAGAAAGAGAGGAGAGCATCAAATTTTTTTGGGAGCTAAGGCGAGCAGGAAGCTCAGGGAGAGACCAACCAGCCCAGTTGCCAACGTTGTCCCAAGAGCAGATAGCAGCCAAGCGGAGCAGACCTTTGTTTGTTCACTAGTTTGTAATCTCTGCTAACAAAATGTCAAAGGATAGAGAAGGTTTTCCAGAAATTTTATCCTCCTAGATAAGGATCCCCTTCACATTGCCAAGGATTCTAAAAAGTTGTTGGTTAAAAATGTCAAAACCTCTTCTGCAAGAATTCCAGCTAGTTGTGCATGTTGGTGTATTAGAAGAAGTAATATTTCTCAAAGAGCCACACTTAAGATATTTCATCCTAAATATCTTGCTGACAGGGTGATTTTTGTCCACAAATAGCTGCCAAATCAGTTTCCCACTCAACACCAGATTAGCCAGACCAGGGTCATGAATTTGTAATCCACCTTTTGAAATAGGTCTTTTAAAAATTTCCCGGCTTACCAAATGCATCTTATTCTGACTTCCTTTACCGCCATTCCAGAGAAAATCTCACAAAATTTTGGAAATCTGAGTCGAGATAGACTTAGGAGCAAGCAACAAAGAGGATTGGAAAATAGGAAGTGCTGAAAGAACTGCCTTAATAAAGATCAATTTTCTAGCCTTCATTAACCACTGACCACCCCAAGAAGCGATTTTTGCTTTTAACTTAGCAAGCACTTCGAGCCAAAGAGAAGGAGGGGAATATCCAAGAGTTAAAGGAATCCCCAAATACTTTATCTTCTCCCACTTGTCAAATCCAGGGAAGCCCAAGAAGTTTTCTATTCGAAGAATTTCCGAATGATCTACATTCCAGCCATAAACAACACTTTTATTGTTGTTGATCAAGGCTCCTAAAATTAGGTAGAACTTTTGAAGAATTTCATGAAAGCCCCGAGCAATCTTCAATGAGGCCCCTCCTAGAAGGAGAGAGTCATCCGTGAAGAGGGCGTGGTTTATTGGGTCCACACCCCTAGCAATCTTAATGCACGAGATGTAACCAACTTCCTTTTCAACTAAGATTTTTCTGCTAGGAGTTTCAGCCATCAAGATGTATAGAAAATGTGAAATTAGACATCCTTGGCGGAGACCTCTTGAAGCTTTGAAAATATCTGCAAATCTTCCATTGACTAGAGGCGTAATCCAAGGTCTATCTGTGCAAGCTTTGATCAAGTTCACAAACTCGGAGCTAAAACCAAAAGAGAGAAGAACCTCATAGAGAAAGGGGAGCTTTACTCGATCAAAGGCATTTTTCATATCCAACTTAATTAACATTCATTTCTCCTTCCTTTGGAAACTTGAATGGAGATCTTCTTGAACTTAGATTACATTATCAACTAAATTCTTGCCTTTTACAAAAACCTCCCTGAAGAGGAGAGATCAAATTACCAAGCAAGAGCTTGAATCTATTGGATAGAAGTTTGGCTAGAATCTTGTAAGAGGCATTACACATTGAAATAGGACAAAACCTGTCAAAGGAAGAAGGGTTGACTTCCTTAGGGATAAGAGCAAGAAATGTAGAATTAGTACACCCTCCCACTTTAGCTTTTTTTTTGGAAGGCTGTCACCATATGGATCAGATCTGATTTGATGATGATCCAACAAACTCTATAAAAATGCAAAGAAAATCCATCTGGCCCAGGAGCTTTATCCGACTCCATTTCCCAGATGACATCCAAAATTTCCTTTTCAGAGAAGGGTTTCATTAAATCATAGTTATCCTCTAAGCTGACAAGAGAAGGAACATTATCCAAAAATTCTGCAGACACTTCCTCATCAGAGAGACCATCATCCTGAAAAAAAAGCTGAAAGTGCCTTCTTGCAGCCTGTTTTAGAAAATCTTGACCTTTAATGATATCCCCCTCACCAATGGAGATTTCCGAAATATAATTTCGAGAAATTCTAGCCCTGCATTAACGATGGAAGAAGGCCGTGTTTTTATTACCCGCCTGCAACCAGAGGCTTCGAGACTTCAGCTGAAGATGCTCCTCTTCCTATCGAAAAGATTGAGAAGTTTTAAATTAAGCAAGTTGTTCCAGGACTAACTGAGAATTGGTAATTTCACATTCTTCCATTCCTAATTGAATTGTTGTTAGCTTGGACACTCTCTCTTACATGCTGGTCATAGGAGTAGTAAGAGATGTTTTGACCCAATTCTTCAACGCATATTTGGTATTCTTCAATTTCTGTTCCCAGACAAAACTGGGGGATCCGTCAACATAATGAGACCAAGCTTGAGACACAACATCCAAAAACCCATCTCTTTCAATCAAGAGAGGGCTGAACTCGAACAGGATTGGCCCAAGATCTTCTTCTTTTTCAAACAGTAGAGAAATGGGGTGGTGGTCTGACGTGAGTTTGGGTAAAATTTTTGATGAGATAATGGATTTCCCGTCCATCAATGTGCTGTGAACTAGAAACTGATCAAGGCAGGCATAGAAGTTTGCGGCACCCACTCTATTATTGGACCATGTGAAACACCCAAGCTTGGGTTTTAAGTCAATCAATTCGCAACTTAGATCAACTCCTTCCCCGTGTCTTGTAGATGATCCTTGGCACAAAGGCCACCTTTTTTTCTCATTCGGGCTAATGTAATGTTAAGATCACCTGCTACTATTATATTTACAGGAGAGTTGGACTCTAAGAATACTAATAACGATTTCCAACAATCTTTTTTTCAATGTAATTGATTGGTACATAGAGATTTTTTCAATGTAATTGACTGGGACATAGAGATTAAAGATGGCCAAAGAGATCTTACTTGAGAAATGATAGAGCTCTGTAAAAATCCAGTGCTAGGTGGGAAACCATATTTTTAGCTGAAAACTCTCAACACACCACAGAGTTGCTAAGCCCCCAGAAGTGCCTCTCGCATTGACAGCTTTTCCAACGGTCAGTTTCCATTTTTTTTACTTAAGATAAGGAGAGCTTCCTCCTCTACCTTAGTTTCTTGAAGCAAGAGAATTTCAGAAGAAACCATTCTCATTAAATCTTTGACTGCTTCAGCTTTGATTGGGTTCCCCAATCCCCTGTAGTTCCAAGAGACGATCTGCATTATTTACCCAAGTGAGAGGGAGTAATTACTCCCTTTGGGGACCTGGTTCTCTTGCTCCTCCCATACGACATTTCAATGGTGGAATGGCTACCTTGCATCTTTAGCCTCTCCACCTCTTCTTCTCGAGCCTCCTTTCTAGACTTCCTACCAATCTTTTTGGAAAGTTGCTCAATGGAATGTTCATCATATGATCCAGAGCTATCAGCCAACTCCTTCCTGGTTATATCTGCATAAGAATGGGGGGATTTGGCACCAATTGGAGAAACATGGTTTTGCTGCAAGGATTCTCCTGCCCAAGGAAGTTCCGAGATAGATGGACCGGCTTGTTCCATTGGCACTGTATTTACTTCAGATTCAACCTCATGCCCTTTGAATTGTTGCATTTCACCTTCTTCAAGGATAGCTTCAGAAGAATTAAGAACAACAAAATTATTGGAAGGGGCTTTTAGGATATCGACAGCCTGAGGTATAGGAAGATTCTTCCAAAAAACAGAGTCTCCTTTCACGGTATTTCCTTCTTTTCCTTTCTTTATAGGGCCTTGATTGGCAGTTCCTACTTTCTAGGCTTGGATCCACTAGTCATCTTTCTCTTTTTCAAGTTCCTCTTCTGATTTTTTCTTACAGTTTCGGGCAAAATGGCCATAACCATGGCATAATCTACATTTGAAAGGAATTTGTTCATAGTCCAACTTCTGGATATGAGACCATTCTACAACTGTTAACTTGATTGCCTCGGGAAGACCTGTCTCCAAATCAAATTCAACACATATTCTTGCACATGAAAATTGATCTTTCCTTTCATCCCTGTCTATGTATTTACCAAGCTTGTTGCCAATGGTTTCAAGGGATTCTGAGTTCCAGCACTGTAAAGAAATATGAGGGAGCCTTACCCAAATAGGGACAACATACAGAACATCTTGAGTAGGGTCAAAACCAGGAGTCCACTTGTTCAAGTAAATCCCCTGGGGTCCCATGAATTATGGACCATTTCAAAAGATAAGGTCATAGTCCTCTGTAGAGTCAAAAACAAAAACATAATATCCTCTGCCAAAAAAGCGATTTTAGGTACCTTTAGATAGTACGGGCCTCCAGTTTCTCTGCACCCTACCATCAATGGACTTTGGAGAAGGCCAGAGGCATGTGAATTTCCCGATAATCCCACACTCAGCTAGGTTTAGAGTTATACGACAATTCCGTTCAGTAGGTAATTCGACCGAGGGGGTGTCTACTTTCTTGAAAAATTTCTACAACGGACTCCCTTTCCTCTTGCCACAGGTAGAAATCAATCTCTTGAAAGCATCAAGATCAGGACGAAGGGGCAATGGTGGATCCCCTCCGGAATCCATAAGACTCGGGCCACTAAAAGAAAGTAGGCCTGAAGACACCACCAGAGAGAAAGAAGGCTCTGAAATTCTGTTAGGATATTTAGACAATTAGGAGTTAGTTAAGATCAACTTGTGTAATATATCCGTTAGGTAAAAGTGTGTTTCTTTAGTATGCGTTTATAAATATTCTAATCCGACGGTCACGATATGTTCTAGACATAGAGTGATCCGACGGTTCAACTTCTCTTAGATCATACCTACCATTGATCTGTGGCTTAACACTCGATTGGTCTATGATCTCTATTTAAAGGGCATAGAGGGTCCTTGGCTAGTTGATCTATTATGAGAAGCTCATGTAACTTTCTTTCTTTTGCATAATAAATTGCTCCAAGTAGCTATTTGGCTGGGGCCGTGAACTGTTTCCCTCTAGAGGGTTTTAACCATGTGACAAACATCGGTGTGTTGATCTGTGATCTATTTGTGTGAAGTGATATCTGAAGGTGTTCGGTCTTTTGGGAGTACCCTGTGTACCCGAACATGGTATTAGAGCTTTTATGAAGAGCCGCTTTCGGTTTTGATCAAGATCTGGAACCGGTGTTGCTGAAACTTTGAAAGGGTTTCTGGTTCTAGATTTTCTGTGCATTTGTGGCCTATGGGAGTTGTTCCATTGCATTTGGAGTGTCATTTCCATTGGGAAAGAGTTTTCGTTTCACCAAAAACCATTTTCGTTTGCTCCAAAAACACCCATTTCGGCAAATCTGAAGGTATAATGTTATAGTGACGGATTTGTTTTTTTTAAATCTCTCATATTTTATCAGTTTATTGTTAGATCTTTTATGTTTTAGTCTCAGACTATTCTTTTTCCTAACTGCGTATGCTCTTTGCTGTGCACCTCGCGCGATTGCGGCGAATCAGAAACAGTAAGGGAAAGTTTTTTTGTCTTCTCGGCTACATATGCTCTTTGCCGTGCACTTTGTGCGATCACGGCAAATCGGAAACAACGAGAAAACTTGAAAATGTAGAATTTTCGGGTAACCTAACCAAGATCTAACCCTATTGTGTGGAGAAAAAAAAATTGTTTTTATTTTTCGTTTGTGATTTGCAGGAAAAGAAAGCAAGCACGGAAAACGAGAGAGAAGAGTAAAAAAAAAAAAAAACCCCTTCCTCTTTCCATACTTTTACGTACATTTTAAACTTAGCTCACTTGGTCCAAAGTTGTTTTACACCTTGATAAGTCTTGAGTTCAAGTCTTATCAAGCTACTTTTTAGTGCATGCAATTTCTATTTTCAAGTTACTTTATTGTAAAAGTGCATCTCACATAAATAAAATAAAATAAAAGTGAGTCACTTAAGTCTTTTAATTTATTGCTGCACTATTTAAAAGTCACATTATTATAAAAGTAAACATCATTTATTCTACAAAAGTGATTCACTCCAAAGCAACTTTATTGTAAAAGTGATTGTCAAAGGTTGATTTTGGGAAGAGGGGGCTTCTTTTTTTTAGTTGGTCAAGTTAATATCTGTCACGTCACTATTGAGGACATATTCAACATTTTCTTTGATCAAGCATAACTTCATCATCCAGAATCCGTTTTAAGTGTCGTTTTTTTTAAAACCACATATTTTTTCGATCTCTTTGCATCCAGACAGTTAGTTTCTATTTTTTCAGCCATTATTTTACAGTATGGCCGCCCCTTGTGATATTATACTTACAAGTTCTAACTATTTCTCATGGAAATCTCGTATGGAAGATGTTCTACGAAGTAGAGGACTTTTCAGGATAACCTCAGGGAAAGAAATAGAACCCACTGATGATGATAAGAAAATTAAATGGGCAAATAGATGTGATGAAGCTCGTGGATTGATTAGGATGACAATCTCTATTGATTTGTGATTCCACATATCTGACATTGATGAACCTGATAAAGCTTGGGAAAAGTTGGAATCTGTGTTTGGTAAACACAATGAAATTCGGGGTCATCAACTCGAGAATGAGTTGATTTCCTTGAATACAAATAATTTTTCATGCATTCAAGACTATTTATCTAAGTATAAAACTCTTAGACTCTTATGTGCATAATGCAAGATTAAGAAAGAAGACAAACAATGTATTTAGCATATTCTTTCCAAACTTGGACCTGCATATTCTATTTTTGTATCTACATTCTACTCCATGAAAGAATCCTTGACTGCAACTAGCTATCAAGAGCCTAGCCTTGAATCCTTTTGTGATTCTTTAATTAGATAGCAAGATAAGCTCATTCATCTTGGAATAATTAACAATGCAGATACATCTGGGAAAGCCTTATTGTCCCAACAGAAACAAAAGTCCAAGCCTCCCAAGAAACAGAATTTTTGCAATAATAAGCAAAAAAACAAGGGTCCCAAACCCTCTCAGTCAGCTCCTTCTTTAAAAAATGACAAAGGATCCAAGCAAAAAGGAAAGAAGACTGAGCGTCATTGCAATTTCTGTGGGAAAGATAATCATGATGAATCTAAGTGTTTTAAGAAGATGGCAGCCTTGGAAGCAGCAATGAAGAAGCACCACATCAACCTAGATTCATCTTCAGAATCTAACTCTCATGGACATGCACTTTGTGCTTCTGGTTACTCTTATACTGCATCTTCTTCTTCTACTTCAATTGAATGGCTCATTGATTCTGGAGCATCTTATCATATGGCTAAGGATAAAGCCATGTTTTCTACTATGCATGAATGTAACACCAAACAAATATTTGTTGGTGATGATAGATCTCTAAGTGTTGTAGGATCTGGAATAATTCCAGTAGAAAATGGTCATTTTAGTGATGTACTATGTGTTCCAAAAATTTCCTTCAATTTGTTATCAATCTATCAAATTACTCATTCAGGTGAAGGTAAAACTGTGACGTTTACACCTCACCAAGTTATAATCAAGGATTTTAAAAATCCTCAAAATATCCTTGCTACTGGAACTATTGATGATATTACCAGGTTGTACAAATTTAACAACTTTGGGTCATCACCTTTTCCTTCATTTTTTGTTGCTCATAGTGATAACTTGAGCAAACTTTGGCATGAGCGATTTGGTCACTTAAATTATCGCTCATTGCAACAACTATGCAAAGACAATATGGTGACTAGTCTTCCGTTGGTATCTTGCAAGGATGGTGTTTGTTCCGGTTGTGTACTCGAAAAACATTATCGGGACAGTTTTGAAAAACGTGCCTCTTGGCACACCTCAGTTCCCTTGGAGCTTGTGCATAGTGACTTGTGTGGCCCTCTTCCATCTGCTTCCTTTTCTGGTTTCAAATATTTCTTAACTTTCAATGATGACTACTCCAGACGCACTTGGGTTTACTTCCTAAAACTTAAGAGCGAAGTATTTAACATGTTCTTAGCCTACAAGGCTCTTATTGAAAAACAATCTGGTCATCAAATTATTAAGTTAAGATCTGACAATGGAGGAGAATATGTTAACAACAAGTTCACTACTTTTTGCACTGAACAAGGAATCTAACAACAGCACACTGTTCTATATACACCACAACAAAATGGTGTAGCTAAAAGGAAGAACCGCACTTTAAAAGAAATGGCTAATTGTATGATCCAATCTAAGGGACTAAGTCTTCAATATTGGGCTGAGGCCATAAATTGTGCAAATTACATAGTTAATCACACACCCTCTAAAGTTTTACAGGGTATAACATTGGAAGAAGCATGGAGTAAAATTAAACCAGATGTAAGTCACTTTCATGTGTTTGGTTGTGAAGCATGGGCTCACATTCCGGATGAAAAATGGAAAGCATTGCAGCCTAAAAGTGAAAAGTGCATATTTGTTAGATATTCTGAATATGTAAAAGGTTATAGAATTCTTCAGCCACATTCTCATGATATAATCATTAGAAGAGATGTTAAATTTGATGAAAATCTCTTGGCCTGCGAGCCTAACTTGGCAGGTGTGCCATCTTTGGCCTACGAGCCTAATTCGACGATTGTGCCTTCTTCTTCTTCTTCTTCCGGCTTCCTTGACAGGTTTCCAACTCCAGTTCCTGATGATGACAGTGAGGATGAAAATCCACCTCTGCCTGCTCATGTTCCTCCAATTGCACCAGCACCAATACTTCCTCGATGGGTCCATTCAACATGTGAAGCAGCTGGTGATCTTGCTGGTGATCCTAGAGATCAACGTCGAACACGTTCTCAGTTTCAGTGGGCCTCTTCTCTTTTGGCTCAAGTTTTCGAGAATCATGATCCAGAAACTTTTGCAGAAGCTTCAGGAAATCTAGATTGGGATGCAGCTATGGATGAAGAATATCGTTCCTTAATGGCGAACGATACTTGGGATCTTGTTCCTCTTCCAAAAGGAAGAAAACTTGTCAGATGTAAATGGGTCTACAGAACTAAGTATGCATCAGATGGAAGTGTTTAAATACTTAAGGCAAGGTTAGTTGCCAAAGGTTTTTCCCAAGTTGAAGGGATTGACTACAATGAAACCTTTGCCCCTGTAGCAAAAATGAACTCCATCCGCCTTGTTCTTTCCCTTGTAGCCTAACATAACTGGGAAGTCCATCAAATGGATGTCAAGTCTGCTTTCTTACATGGTGATTTACATGAGGAAATTTACATGGAACAACCTCCTGGATATGTTCAAAATAACTCTAGCCTTGTTTGGTTCCTTAAGAAATCCTTATATGGCCTTAAGCCAGCTCCTAGAGCTTGGTATGCCAAAATGGATAGCTTTCTCCTTGACACTAGTTTTTCTAGATGCCATTCTAACCCCAATGTCTATACCAAGAAAGTAGGAAACCATCTCATCATACTTGTTCTTTATGTTGATGATCTTATCCTTACTGGTAGTGACCCTAACCTTATAACCCATGTGAAATTCAGTCTTAAGCAAAATTTTGAAATGTCAGACTTAGGACATTTGCATTATTTTCTTGGTCTCCAAGTCTTGCAAACCAAAGAAGGAACCTTTCTTTCCCAGTCTAAGTATGCTTGTGACCTTCTTTGTCGCTTCTACATGTTAGATTGTAAACCAGCCCCTTCTCCCTTCCAGTCTAGAGTCAAACTTTCTGCCACTTGTACTTCCCCTGAAGTAGATGCTACCTTGTATCGTCAGCTTGTTGGTAGTCTTTTATACTTGACTCATTCCCGTCCTGACCTTTCCTTTGTCGTTTGTTGTGTTGCCCGTTATATGCAAACTCCTCATGAAAGTCACTGGAAGGCAGCAAAAAGAATACTTTGATATATTCAAGGTACAATTCAGTTTGGGATTCATTACAGTATAGGGGGGGAACCTTTGTTGGTTGGTTTCACTGATTCAGATTGGGCCGATGATCCTGATGATCGAAAGTCTACTGTAGGTTATGTTTTTCAGTATAGGATCTAGACCTATCACTTGGGCTTGTAAGAAACAACAAGCTCTTGCTCTTTCTTTAGCAGAAGCAGAATATCGAGCCGCAGTTAATGCCAGTCAGGAAGCTTTATGGCTTCGATAGATCCTTTCAGAGTTTGGATTCGAGCAGCAGCAGCCTACTCCACTTTGGTGTGACAATCAAAGTGCCATCAAACTTGCCAAAGATCCAGTTCTACATTAGCGTAGCAAACACATTGAGCTACACATGCACTTCATCAGAAATCTTGTTCATGGTCGTGTTATTAAAGTGCTCTATTGCCCTATAGATGATCAAGTTGCAGACATCTTCACCAAGTCTCTTACAGAAGTGAAGTTTTCTAAACTTCGGTCTATGTTAGGAGTTCAGGAATGTGTCCTTAAGGGGGGATAGGCTCTAATGCCTCCTTCCTTCTCCTAATAGTGTCACTTTTGTAAATCCTTCAATCCTATCCCAAGTTGTTCTTAAGGGGGGATGTTAGGATATTTAGACACTTAGGAGTTAGTTAAGACCAACTTGTGTAATATATCCGTTAGGTAAAAGTGTGTTTCTTTAGTATGCATTAGTATGCATTTGTAAATACTCTAATCCGATGGTCACAATATGTTCTAGACATAGAGTGATCCGACGGTTCAACTTCTCTTAGATCATACCTACCATTGATCCGTGGCTTAATACCCGATTGGTCTATGATCTCTATTTAAAGAGCATAGAGGGTCCTTGGCTAGTTGATCGATTATGAGAAGCTCATGTAACTTTCTTTCTTTTGCATAATAAATTGCTCCAAGTAGCTATTTGGCTAGGGCCGTGGACTGCTTCCGTCTCGAGGGTTTTAACCACATGACAAACATCGGTGTGTTGATCTGTGATCTGTTTGTGTGAAGCGGTATCTGAAGGTGTTCAGTATTTTAGGAGTACCCTGTGTACCCGAACAAATTCAAGCCAGGAACAGAAGCAGGAAGCCACTGGGCCAACCTTTGCAAGAGGATACAATCCTAGCAAGCACACCACAACCTTGCAAGAGCAATCTTCACCACTCGATTTTAAGTAGGATACTCATTGAAGGAAAGAGGTAAGAACTTCAGAAACGAACCCTGTCTAAACGTCAGAGAGTAATGTCATACACCAATAGAAGGCCTGAAACCACCAGAGAGGAGACTCTGAAGATCAAATGAAGAACTGAAGTAGGTCGCGCTCCAGCCTTTGCAGGAAGGAATACAAACCAATCTCACCAAGATACAGAGCAACCTTCAACACGATCCAGAAAACAGAAAGCGTTGAAGGGAGGTGAACTGAAATTTAGAGAAAAAATCCAAATGCCAAAGCCAACTTGCCTGCAAATAAAAGGACAACTCCTCCAGCAGGGACGTTGAGGAGAGAGAAAACTCTGAGAACCAAGGACTCCACGCCTGCAAACAACGGATCAACGTTTGGCAGAATGCTGCAAAAAATATCAAAGGGATAAAGAAAATTTTAAAAATCTTCTTGGAGCGAGTTTCATTCGGACATTAAAAAATCCTTATGTTTTGGATTTTAAAAAGGTATTTTGTTTTTATAAGGTTGGGATTGTTAAATATATTGGACAATATCTATTAACAGATTTGTGGGAATGTCTCCTACCAATCTTGGTTATGAGCAACTCTAACATTCTAATCATAACTTTGATTCATCCATTAACAATATGTTATAGATTTTTTTCTCTTGAAAAAAAGAATAATAATAATGTGAAGATTAATTATATGAACATATACATGTTACTTCATGTAGGTTTAATTTGATTAATTTGATTATTATAAATTATGTATTGTGTGAAGTAGTAACAGTAAAAATATTGACATCTATGTTATTGTACGTTTTTTCACATATATTTGTATTATAAATTTATTAGGTAGCGTTGGAAGGCTTCAATTTGAGATGTAAATATAATTAAGAATAATACATGAAAGTGTTTTTAAGTTTGGTAAAGTTGGTATCTAACTTCTACCATGAAGAGAATGGGATCACCACATGTTGGTATCAAAGTACAATTATAATATTGAGGTTTTTTGGACAAGTTAAAATAATAGCTCTAGTAGAATTTGTAGGGGTTCATGGTTCTAGTATCAATCACATGGAGTGTATAGTGTGTAATTGGTGAAAATGATAAAATTATGAAAAACTTTCAAGTACCCAAGCATATGTTATGTAGCATAAACTAGTTGTGGTGGGAGAAACTCACTAACTGCCATAAACACTTGTTGATGTTTGCAATGAACCATGTCATCAAAAATAATCTATACAATCAATCATCAAGAAAGTTGGAAACAAGAGGGAAATCTAATTGTTGTTGGAATAATTTTCAATGAAAGGTTTCCATGAAAGTTAAAAAAAAGATAGACATAATAGGGACACTAGCCATTGGAAGATAGCCATGCATTAATAAATACAATAGAATAATGAAAATTTCTAGTGACAATGGGGCGAATTATATTCAAATAATTTTTTAAGCAAATCTTAAAATGAGGCAATTGTCATTCAATCATTACAAGTTAATTGTTCAAATTCCCAAAGAGGGAAGTAGGAAAAGAATATCAATAAAAAGATTCTAACAAAGCACAAAAGAAGACTCTAAAAATGATTGAGTGTCAAAAGTAAAAATAAAAAGAGTCCTTATAGATCATTAGTCACACAGATATCAAGGGATCAAAGAGAACATAGAAGTCCTAAATTTCTAATGGCAGAATTTAGTATGAAGGAATCACAATAGAAGAAAGAGTCATTAGAAGGAGCCATGTAGTTGGGCAGTGGTCGCTTATATTTTTTATGAAAATGATTTGAAATTTGAATTTTTAACTAAATGACCAAAAATGTAATCATGGGGTCCACCATCATCAAACATGACGCTCTCAATTTTTGCACGCGTTAGGTTGTATGGGGGCCTAGAGCCCAATGATTGGATAGTTTGAACTTAACCATTCAGTGGCAATCGAAAATGCTACATTACTTATCCATGTGATTCTAATTTTGTTATGTTTCCTTAACAACATGACTAGCATAGATATCTTAGTTCCACTACACCAGTGGTTATCATTCCAACTTGTCTGAGTTGGGATACCTAATTACTCCATTATTGTCATTGGGAAGGACAAGGTATATAAATGGTTAAAAAATATCATTGGGAGGTTTATGAGGGATGCCACAACAAAAGAATAATGTGTGTAAGGAATGTGCCAACCATTAGAGATAACCATTGGGTCAACCATCGGGAAGTGTCATGAAAATAAATTAGTTATTTAGTCATCAAGAAAAGAAGCAACACAATGCAATTTGAATTTCTCAATGGAAGGAAGCATTCCAATAGGAAGAAGTATACCGATGGAAGCACTTCTCATTGTTAGTTTTGGTAGCTTGGAGGTACTCCTCCATCATATTCCTAGGTGCAGGGGTCCAAAAACAAGGGGGTCTCGTTAATGACATAAATTGACTTTATAAAAGGTGTTTGTAAAGTACTTTATGATGTGAATTTATATTTTTTAAGTGACTTGTACTTTATAAAGTGCACTTTTGATTAATTTAGGGTGAAGGTAACTTTTCGAATGTAATTCGATTTTGTATAGTTCACTTAAGAGATTTAAGTGAACTTGAGATTAAATATCATTCATTGATCTTTTGGGCCAAGATCTACTCTTGGTTGTAGAAGATGAAAATATAAGAAGTTACCCTAATGAGAATAATAAAAAGAGTTTCATGAGACCATCTGCACACATTCCAAGAGAATTGGAGAGAATTGTGACAGGCACGAATTTCAAAGAGAGAATTTTGGAGAAGTGTGAGTCACATTTTCCAACAAAGGAAGAGGGATTCAACTATGGAAAGGAAGAGGGAGAGTCAGCTGAGAAGAAGGAGGGCACAATTTTCAAGAGAAAATAGTTGCACGCTCCCTAAGTAAGACAACATTTATTGTAGCAAATAAGTTGGGCACATATTTCAAGGAGAACAAAAAGGCAACATCCCAAGACAACTCCAACAACGATTACTAGTCTATACTGTAGCAAAGGAGGGTCTTCTCAAAAGATGACAAACAAAAATGTATATCTAGACAAGAATTTAGTAGGTAGAAGTGAGCATGGTGTTTACATCGTCGGGGACTTCTCCATCAAATGGATTGAAGAATTTAAGAGTGGTGGACAACTCTTTGATTTGGTGATGTCATTTGCACAACATAGATCCTTCTCTCCCTCGACAAGATTCCCTCAATATCCATAGATAGAAGTAATTTCAGGAGGAAGAAGGTAAGTCCTCAAAAGCTCCTTCAAATAATGTAAATTTAAACATTCATTTGGGTTATGATTCAAGAGTTAGTGTTCCCCCTACACTTGTGGCGTCTCATGAGTCCCCTTGAAAGAGTGGCCTCTTGGAAGATTTGTAAGTCAATGTTATTAATAAGTTATCTTCTATGGAATATGTGTAGAACGGATCAGTCTAATTTGTGGTCTGGACGCGTTGGAGCTGTGAACCGGTCGACTGAGAGCGCGAGTTAGGGTTGGAGCTGCGTGAAGGTCATGGCGGTGCCTGGGGGAGGGGAGGTTGCCCCCCCCCTCCCCCTCCCTTCAAGCTTGGATGAGGAGGCCTTTCGAAGGCTCCTCAATTGCAGAGGTAAAAAGACCTCACCTCGGGAGATTCCGAAATTCATCAAGAAAATGGAGGAAATCCCTGAAATAGCCCTCCTTGAAGAGAAACCAATGAAGATAGCTCTGGCGTTGGCTAAGAGAGGCCTCGTGGGTCAGTTTATGGGCTTATGGCCCTCCACCAAGTCTATAGACGACTGGATATAAAGAAATTGGAAGCCCAACTTGAAACATGGAGTAACTTGCTACCCTGTTGGGAGAGGGTTTTTTATTTTTGAATTCATCTCAGAAGAAGACCGAGATTTAATCTTTAGAAATGGCCCCTACTTCATGGGGACGCAGGGATTATATCTTAATAAATGGACACTAGATTTCGACCCCTCAGTCGATCTCCCCAAAGAAGTGTCGGTGTGGGTTAGACTTCCCAACCTCCCTGTGCATTGCTAGGATTTCGAATCTTTGCAGAGAATAGGGAACAGAGTCGGATGCTTCATTGACAAAGCTGATAATAAAGGACAATACACCTACGCCAGAATTTGTGTTGAAGTTGACCTTGAAGCCGGCCTTCCTGAGGCAGTAAAACTAACCGTTGGATCTTGGACTCATTACCAGAAGCTAGACTACGAGCATCTGCCGTTCAAGTGCAGAAATTGCCAAGAGCACGGTCACTTCCAAAGGCACTGTCCCAAAATGGCCACTGGGAAAGAAGATGCGGAAGGATGGTAGAAATTAAAGAAAGGGAAAATCACCAACAATACCAAAAGTAAGGAGAAAACGACCCAGGAACCCCCAAAGGAAGGCAGCTCCAAGCCTAATCACCAGGAAGTTTCTAATACAGCTCAAACCCCCACAAACGGCCCAGAAGCTGAAGAAGTTCGGATGTCGCAAGCCTCATTCGATCCAAACCCTAAACATGTTGATCCCAGCCCATTAAAGGAACACATAAGCCTGGGTTCGGAAACAGGAGTTGAATCCTCTGAGGAAGGAGATGCTGAAACAAGCAGTCCGTCAGGTACCCCAGACCAGCCAAAGCGTGGACGAAAGACTGAGAAGAAGAGAAGGGAAGAGCAGTCCTATAAGGATGTGGTTCAAGGCTCATAGCACACAATTCCAGAAATGATGAATACCAGATCGGGGATGAAGCTAGGAAAGACCCCGAAAGGGGGCCATCCCCCCCATCCAGGTAAATAATGCAATACGTCTCCTGGAACTGCAGAGGACTAGGAAGCACTCTAAAAGAAGAAGCTACAAGGGATTTAGCAAGAGTAATAAGGCCGGAAGTCCTCCTAATCTAGGAAACGAAACTGGAGGAGGATGCTCTCCTCCGAGCAAGCAACTCGTTCTGGAAAAAAGGCTCAGGTAGGGCTGTGAGTGCAAGAGGAGCTTCGGGGGGTTTAGCAACGTTTTGGGACTCCGCAAAGCTCGATCTAGTAGAAGAAGAAAGAACCACTCACTGGTTATTCACCAAGCTACTCCATAAATAATCTGGTCACCTTGTAAGCCTTTTCAATATGTATGTGTCGGTTTCCTATTTTGAGAAAAAAGAGTGATGGGACTCCTTAAAATTGTTTCTCAACCAGAATAATCCTGAAAAATTAATAGTGGCTGGAGATTTAAACGTTACCCTTGCGTTGGCTGAAAAAAAAGGGGCATCAATTGTCCGAGATCCTGCAAGAGAGTGGGTAGAAGACTTGATGCTGGAGTGGGAACTGGAAGATATCATTCCTGACAGAGGAAAGTACACTTGGTCCAACAAAAGAATAGGACCTGGTCACATAGCTGCCCGCCTAGATCGATTCCTCATCCACTCCTCTTTCCTTACTCTTGGACTTATGGCAACCTCCAAGATTCTGTCGCATTATACCTCAGATCACAAACCAATTTCGCTCTCCATTTCCCCTAGGGAAAAGCTAGGCCCTATCCCTTTCCGATTTAGCCCAATTTGGGTAAATCAGGAAGGCTTTCTCAACTTGGTGACTAATTCTTGGAATGAACCAGTTTATGGCTCCCCATTTTATGTTTGGGAAGGAAAGCTTAGAAGACATAAAGCAGATCTGAAAGCGTGGGTGAAAAATCTAAGCTCCCCTTCGGATGAAAGGAAAAGAACCCAGAAATATTTAGAACGGCACCAATTGATCTTGGAAGAACTCCCGATGACGCCTGCCTTGCTCAATAGGGAAGCTGAGCTGCAAAGGAAGTATCACAAAGCCTGCAAAGAAGAGGAAACTTACTGGAGAGTCAAATCAAGGACGCTTTGGCTCCAAGCTAGGGACAAAAATACTTCGTTCTTTCACAAGCCAGCCCAAGCCAGGAAGATCCATAACTCCATTAATGAAATCCAGGTGCAAGATCAAGTCATAAAGGACTTCAGCGGCATTAAGGAGGCAGTGCATTCTTTCTTCAAAAATCTCTATTCAGCCCCGGATCTGGAGCACGTGGACCAGAATTCATACCCTCTTTCAGAAATTCCAAAGTTGATCAATGAGGATGACAACCTGTTGTTGAATACGCTTGTTAGCATTCATGAAATTAAATAAGCTCTTTTCAAAATGGACCCTGACAAAGCGCCTGGGTCGGATGGATTTACAGCCCGGTTCTACATGTCTTGCTGGGACATTATAAAAAATGACTTGTACAGAATGGTTAAGAAGTCTCAGAGCTGCACCAAGCTGGGAGGCAGCACAAATTCTTCGTTCTTGACCCTCATTCCAAAAGAAAAAGGGGCTAAGAACTTTAAAAGATTCAGGCCAATATCCCTGTGCAATACGGGATACAAAATCATCACCAAAACAATGGCCACCAGACTCAAAAGAATCCTGCCTAAGTTAATCCCAGAAAATCAAGGTGGATTTGTGAGAGGAAGACAGATTATGGACAACATTATCTTAGTCCAAGAAGCCATTCATACCAGCTGCAAGAAAAAAGAGAAAGGTATGGTGGTAAAGTTGGACCTGGCCAACACTTTTGACAGAGTCAAGCATGATTTCCTTCTTGCAGCAATGAGAAATTTTGGGTTCAATCAGAAATTCATAGAGTGGGTCAAAGCTTGCATATCAGCCCCTTGGATTGCCCCTCTGGTTAATGGTCATCCTGCCAATTTTTTCCAGGCCTCAAGAGGATTTAGGCAAGGTTTTCCTCTCTCCCCGGTGCTCTATGTAATTCAAGCCTTCGTTCTAAGCTTCCAATTGAATAGATGTCTCCAAAACAGGTCCCTATCTGGCATCAGAATAGTCCCAAAGGTCAAGGAGGTTAACCTCAATACAGCAAGGAACTTTAAAACTGAACTTGACTACTACAGAGACAGCTCTGGAAGTGAAATAAACTTTCATAAAAGTAATATCTATGGCTGGAATTGCTCCCTCCATGAAATGCTGGAGATATCTCGAACTCTTGAAATGGGAGGCATTACTATCTGGGACACTTTTACATATCTGGGTATTCCAATCTTCAAAGTTACCCCCAGAGTTTTCCATTGGCTGCCCCTCCTGGACAAGCTAAAAAACAAGATCCATGCGTGGGGGGCAAACTGGCTCAACAAAGCAGGTAAAGTTATTCTGATGAATTCTGTCCTCACCAGCCTTCCAATCTATCAATGCTTGGTCCTTTTAGCCCCCAAAACCATAACAAATAAAATTGATGAGTTGTCGCATCGCTTCCTCTGGGAAGGTGGACGAAACTGTGAAAAGAAGCTTCACCTAGTGAGCTGGGACAAGGTCACGAAGTCAAAGATGGAGGGGAGCCTCCAAATCAGAGATGTGGCTACCCAAAACCTAGCCATGGGTGGAAAAATTCTCTGGAATATGATCACTGGGAAAAGAACGTGAAGCAAGCAAATCATCCAGAAAAAATACTTCAGAGGTGACAAGGAGAGATGTCTCGAGAAGCCTACAAAAGTGCAGAAAGGATCACCGATATTCTCTCTCTGCAAAAGAGGCCTGCCTTACTTCACTCCTAAGCTCACGTGGATTCCAGGAAACGAGACAAAAATCAGAATATGGGAGGATTCCATCCTTGGTGATCAGCTGCTTAATGAGTCAATAGATCTGGGAAACATCAAAGCTTGGCTCCATTCTAAAAATTGCAGCACATTGTGGGACATCTCCTCCTGGAACAGCGATGACATAGATTCCTGGAAAAGCTAGAACCTATGAGACTATCTAGGTGAGCTTGAGGAGGAAGCTTCAACTCTACTGGAATACCTTCAAGGGAAGTCGCCCTTCAGCGCCAGATCCAAAGATAAGCGGGGATGGGGGTCAGGATTGGGGAAATACACTGCTGCTGCTGGCTACTCTGCTATTTTGGAGTTGCCTTGGGTCCCTAACAATCCTGGTTCGTGGAAAGCTCTCTGGAACTTCCCTTCAATTCCCAAAGTTGACATTTTCATATGGACCCTGCTTCATAATAGTTTTTTGACCAGCGATATCCTCAAGAGGAAAGGCTGGGAAGGGCCTTCCCGCTGCCCTCTTTGTATTCAGGCTGAAGAGACTGCCGAGCATCTGTTCATTACATGTGATTATACTAAAGAAGCTTGGAGGCTTATCTTAGGGTCCACCTCCTTAAGTATTTCTAACTCAGTAACGGAGCTCATAAGTAGGTGGAAATCCCTTTCTCGCTTCAATATGAGCAAGAAAAATCTCCTCACTCTCATTTGGATGTGGACCCCCAAATTTTTGTGTTGGAAGATCTAGTTGGAGAGGAACAACAGAATTTTTAAGGAGGAAAGTAGGCTCCCTCCACAGGTGGCTATCAAAGCTCAAACAATGCTAGCTGAAGCCTTAAATACTAAGCCATTTATTGGAAATTCGACTACCCTCTCTCCTGAAGAAGAGCGTTGGATTAAGGAGTTCAATCTGAACTAGCAAAGCATTGGAACTATCAAGCCTCCTCAAAAGATAAACTAGGAAATCAGGTTGAATGAACAGGATTTCATCAAATGGAGATCAGCCCTTGACGAATGATGCCTCTTTTTTGATGGGGCCTCGAAAGGGAATCCCGGTCAAGCTGGAGGAGGAGGCATCATCCTTGAGCCCTTTGGAAAACTCCACCTGTCCTATGCATGGGGTCTAGGTCACGCCTCCAACAATCATGCAGAGTATCTGGCGTTGTGGCAAGGTCTAAAACAAGCTAGGAAGCTGAACATTCAGAAGATTAATACCTTGGGAGACTCTAGACTGATTATCAAAGCGTTACATACTAAGAAGGTGCCAACGGACATTAAGCTTGCCCAAACGCACAGGAAAGTCCTTCTTCTGCTGCTGTAATTCAGAAATTACAAGGTTTACCATGTTTCAAGAAATCTTAACAGCATAGCAGATGCTGAGGCTAATCGTGGCACTCTCTTAAGAAAGAACCAGCTAATGGTCAATGGTGAAACATCTTATCAATCGTTCCCTTAAGGACAAGGCTGGCCCAGCCCTGCCTCTTCACGTGGGCATGTTAACAACATCTGATGGAGCAAGAACGTTGCCAGACAGACCTATTCTTCAATTCACAGACCAACATCTCATCTTGGATCATGGATTTCTGTAGGATTTCTGGCAGGTTATCAGAAGAAAGAAGAAGACAGCTTAATTCTCTCCCACGCACCTCCTCTAGTCGTGCATCCATGAAGGATATGGAAGAGGGATATCGCTGTAAGGAGAGGCACGACTTGATGACATATCAAATTCATGTCCCAAAATTCTGAAATAGTTGTTGGTCTCTGTTTATTATGGATAGGCATGTTAAGTTGGAAATGAAGAGCAGGTTAGCCTACTTGAATCAGTATTGTAATGGCCCTGGCAGCCTCTTTGCCAGATTCTAAATAAATCTTAACCGTTCTCGTAAAAAAAAAAAAATTATCTTCTATGGAAGATCATGTTGATACCAATAACCTTAATCCTAAGCGCGATCCTTCTATTCCACCCTTTGTTTCCTATGGAATCTCCTATATACGTGGTAGTCGATATAATTAAGGACGAAGGGGAGATCCTTAGAGGTTGTTTTAGGCATGTTGGGAGGGTTGGGTGTGGACAAAGCGATGGATCCGGGTGATTCTCTGAAGGGGAGAAGATGCTCCCTAAGATATGCACAGGAGAGAGTTATCAAAGTGATAAACGAAGGATGACAAAAATATTTACTAGGGGCCCTTAGAGATGGCAATGCCCCTTGAGACTTTATCAATACATGTCCAGGGGTTGGGGATCCAAGCCAAAAAAATGGTTCTTAAGTAGATTGTTGATACCGATAAACTAGATGTGAGCCTACTACAAGAGACCATGGGGAAGGGGGCTCCTATAGTCCCTGGTTTGGGGAAACTTCTTCCTATTTAGGATTTATCTCTACTAATTCTTATGGTTTATCAAGTGGTTTACTATAGGTTAGAACTCACAGTTGTCCCTTATCAATTCCTTTTATATGCCTTCATAGTATCACTTTAGAATTAATGGTTCAAAGTTTGGGATTTACAGTTACCTTTTTGAATATATATGGGCCATATGACAACAAAATGGTGTTCTGGGATAGAACCCTCAAACTTCAAGTATGTAATTTTGAAATTTTTATTTTGGGACAGGACCTTAATTTCACTCTTTAAGGTTTGAAATATGGGGTTAAAATGCAAGATCAAGAAATTTGGTAGGTTTCCTTATAAATCGGTTAAATGCATGTAATCTAGAAGATGTGGATCCAATTGAGATCAAGTCAATGTGATCAATTAATAGAGGGACTGGAAATGGTATAGCTAAACAAATCCTTCAATTTTTAAGTAATGGATATTTTCTTTCTACATGTTTGAAATATACACTCTTGGATTCATTATCATGTTCCTATATTCCTTGAATTGGGCATTCCAACGAATAAACCCGTAGCTCCTTTCAAATATAATCCATGTTGGAGTGCATAAGAGGAATTGGTGATCTTGTCAAGTCACATTGGGTGCATTTTGACCCGTCGACATATTCGTCTCCCAATGAATGGTTCGTTCGTGATCTTCAAAAAGTCAAAGATAGATAGTTTAATGGGCCCGAAAGAGATATCAAGGTTGTGATCATCACTTGACCGTGGTGGAGGACAACCTCTTATTATTTGTCACTCAATTGGGGGCAGTCTTGAGTAATGATGATCTTGTTCAAATCAAATCCTTAGAAGACTAGAGCTTTAAACTACTTCAAGAATTGGAAAGGGATTGTCATTTGAAAAGTCACGCCACCTGGCTAACTCCGAGAGATAATAATACAAAGTATTTCCAAAGAATGCATGTCATAGAGAAAGACAAGATGTTGTTTGGGAAATGTTGGATCCGTACAATACCCCGATTCTCAATTTTTGGGGGTTGGAAACCTTGGCAGTTCAACATTTTGAAAATATCTTTTGTCAACCTAAAGGGATAATAGAGAATAAATACTTAAGATGATTTTCTACTTCCCATGGATTGTATATGAGGATATATGTGAACATATGTATCAGCTAATAAAGCAGGAAGAAATGTTGAAGGTACTAGGATCCTTTGGGAAGGATAAAAGTCCAAGTCCAGACAACTAGATAGTGGAACTTTTTAGACTTATTTTGTTAGTTGGGTGAGGACCTCCTTCATGAGGTTTAGGATGTTCATCTTACAAGAGAGGTACCTTGGAATACGAATGAGACCTTCTTTGCATTAGTTCCAAAGGTTGATTTACATGTGTCTTTTAATGAGTTTTGCCCAATATCACTTTGTAATTGTGTGTATAAAGTGGCTTCAAAAGTCCTTGCCTCACATTTGCAACTCATTATATCAAATTATATGTTGACAAAACAATGTCTTTTTATAGGAATTACATATACACAAAGCAATTGGTTGATCTCAAGAAACCATTCACTTTATCAAGACAAATCATTTATCGGTTGTTGTTTTAAAGGTTGACCTGTCTAAGTCCTATGACAAGGTCTCGTGCTTATATTTACACCTTCTACTTATTCATCTAGGATTTTTCCTTTCAATTGTGCAGTGGATTATGGGGTGCATCTCTATAGCAAATTACAAAGTTCTCTAAAAAAAATCAGCGATAATTTTTTTTAAAGCTTCCAAGGTGCTTCATTAGGGATGCCCTTTATCACCTTATCTCCTTTTTTGTTGTGGAAGGTATGAGTTGAGCACTGATTGATGCAAATAGGAGAAGATATATTTTTGGGATCAATGTGGGTTGTGGTTTGGCCTTAACTTACCTCCTTTTCGTTGATAATGTGTTGTGCTTCTGTCTACTGCATGTAGAGATGTAAAGACTCTTAAGGAAATTTTGGGCTTATTCAAGAAGCCACATGGATGGAAGTGAATGATAGGAAGTCAAATTTATACACTTTGAATGTTGGGGAGGTATCATTGGATGTATTTAGGAAAGGGACCACTTTCCCTCACCACAATTTAGACAGGGGATTACCATCTTAAACCAAAAGGTTATGTTAAGGCGGACTGGAAGTGGCTCGTTGAAAAGTTTGAGTGAAGGATTGGATTTTGGGGCATAAATGGTT
>LPNX010904906.1:95159-188398 GCA_001517045.1 Pseudotsuga menziesii
GAGATGTTGCTCCAATTTCTTGCGGCAAAGTGTATCAGACAATAGAGGAACACATTGGGTCAGCTTAGAGAAAACTGCTTTTCCTAAATCAGTGGGAGGGTGGGGATTAAAATATATTTTCTCATTTGAGCATGCTTTAGATGCAAAGTTCCTATGGACTTTTATAACAAAATAAGCTCTATGGAAGTGCATTCTAGTCTAAAAATACTTTGCACCTAATTTTCTTGTTGATTGGATTCAGAGAGATCCCAAACATATTATGAATTCCTCAAACTACTGGAAAGCATTGTCCTTAACCTTTCCCCTTGTAATTTTTTTTTAGCTTATAGAGTTGAAGATGGGTCCTCTATCCGATTGGGTAGAGATTCCATTATGGGGTGTGGTCATAATGTTATTTTACTATTTATACCATGCAACTACTACAAAAATTAGGGTTTTGTCTACTTGATTAGATTGCAAAGTCGAGAGATCCAACTCCAACGGTTCAAGGTTGGATTACGACAACACAGGTTGGAGCAATGGGGATACGAGCTCTAATATGGCAGTCCTTTATTAATGAAATTTTAAAGGCTCATATTAGATTAATCCCATTTGATGAATTATAACTTATTTGACGAAACTAGGTTATAAGGCATCTCTTGTTGCAGATAATGGTGCTTTCAAGTGGTGGTGGAAAAGGTTATGGAAAACCTCGACTCCCACAAAATAAAAACTAATGACGCAGCTTGCTCTTAATGGGAAAGTGTTGACATGGAATGAGATTGTCATAATAGGAAAGAAAGGTTCCAACATATGCTTATTGTGCAATTCCAGTGAGGAAACTAATGACTATTTGCTTATTTTATACTCCTTTTCGAGACAAGTTTGGGATGAAATGGAAAATTTGGTTTGACGAACCCCAATTTGGACAGGACTTACAGTGGAACAATGTCTACAAAAGTGGTTTCCAAGTCAAAGTTTAAAACGATGGAGGGATCTCTCCTTCATTGCTTTATGTGGAATTTGGATTGACCGTAATCATGTATTTTTTGAAAATTGACTCAACCCCGCATACAAAATTACTTTGCAAGTTGGATCTATTTCACAACATTTTGGACTGTGACACGAGAAGCAAAATCATGCTCTAAGAGCGGCTGATGATGCTAAAATGGATCACAAAAACTCTAATGAAAAGGATTCTAGAGGATCATAACTCGGTCATGGGCGCCATCAAGCATAATATTGCAACTTTGAAGGACTAGTGCAAGTAGAACACAATTATGGAAGGAAAGATATGTATCGGGGGAAGCAAATAGATGTTCATAAGACCTGGGGCTCTACGTTGGCAGGAGCCTCGAAAGACACCCCCATCATCATTGATGACATTCCAACATAAGCTACCTTGTTCCAAGGCTCTTCACAACATAATTTCCAGGTTTTTTGGTCATCGAGCCATAATTGGTCTTTTTGTTATAGTCATAGTTAGTCCTCTAATGTTAAGTTCAATAGCCTCAAATACTAAGCAATGCATAAGAAGACAACTTTCCCAAACTTTTGTCATTAAGTTCAAAGTTTCTATGAACATACTCATAACTCAAATTCTTTTTTACAACCTAGTCTCTCCTAAAGGCAAAATGAAGTTTATTTTGAAGATAAATATTATACTTTGTTTCTTAGTTGATTAATATAAAGTCTCTACTCTTATTTAAAGAAAAAAAACTTTATAGGTTGATGATAAAATAATTTTCATTAAAACCAATATAACTTAAATAAAAATAACTTTGTTTTTACGATGAGAGGTTAAAATATCTCATAATCATAAGATCTCTATAACCAACATACAATATTTTAGCAAAACAAAATTTTAAATTTAGTAACATGCTTTATAGATAACTGTCTTGTATGGGAGTAGTGTATTGAAAGTTCTTTTTTTTAGGATCATGGTACTGATTTATCATGCAATGTCAATAATTTGATAGGTAGGTATTTTAATCTATGGTTTATTATTAATATATTCAAGATGGTATTATATTAATAATTATTTTGAAAAATTATTAAGTTGATTCATTTTAATTTTTAAAGATTATATATTTATTTATCTAATATAAAAAGAGTTTTATTGATATTTTGACATTTAATTTTTAATTAAGGAAGATCGCTAAATTCTAATTCTAAATTTTTATATTTGTTTTTATTGTTGACTATAATTTAAAGAAAAAATGGTTATTTTAACTTGAAATCTAGTCAAAATCTTTTTGGATTGATGGAATTGTAGATATCATTTATTAACATTGCAAAATTCAATTGCAAGAGGGGTATTCAAGGGTGTTGAATCCATTTTTATAATCATAACGACAACTTTATCAGTTCAAAATTACAATTTTGACAAATATTGCATAATAAGATTATGGGAATGACAAAATGAAAAAGCTCAAATTCATAAATAAATAGCCTTCTTCAACCAATATGCCTTCACCAACTAACCTTGAAAACTCCAATAGATATTTCATAGTTTATTATCTTTTGTAACATCCACTATTGATATATCCAAATAACATGCTTACACCTAATGACATTGACGTACACATTGTATGTTCTTGATAATGTGTATATTTTTTAATATGCGTAGTGGGTCTAATGGTTAAGAACATGTGTTTCCTCTTATGAGGTCATATGTTCAAATCCAAAAGGGAGTAGTGTATGTATACCTTTGTAAACTTTAACATTTATATTATTGTGTGGAGGGTGTCCCATGTCCCACAAACAAAGAAACCTCACATATCAATTTGATGTCTAACTAGACCATGACCTTAAAAATAGATTATTATTATTAACGAAAATGAAAATAATTTCTTTTGTAGTATTACAATAATTTAGTAATTTAAAATTTGGTTTAAATCATGGAAAGTTAATATTTAATATAATCTCAATTATGAAAATCACTCATACTTAGTTCATCACCACGTGCACAATCATATAAAGATTAAATATTTTATAGTTATTGCTTTGTGTTTTATATGTTTTTCAATTACATCTTGTCTACTATGTATTTTTTTAATAGTTATAGAGGAGCATGGTTATTGCTTTGTGTTTTATATGTTTTGCAATTACATCTTGTCTATTGTGCAATTTTTTTAATAGTTATAGATGAGCATGGTTATTGCTTTGTGTTTTATATGTTTTGTAATTACATCTTGTCTATTGTGTGTGTAGTTTTTTAATAGTTATAGAGGAGGACCTTCAACTGGTTGGCAGACCATCTATCGAAAAACTAGTAGGCCCCACTAAAGGTGTCCTTAATTATGAGGAGTTTCAAGACGTTTTATAGACTAATTAAGGCTCTGTAGAAGTATACTAGATGATGCTTTGTTTGTTTTGGGGGGGTATGTATATCTATTTTTTGTTCTTTATCGACACTTGTTGTCTCATTGCAACAATTTTTTTGGGTGTTGGGTTTTAGTTACGAGCTTCTACAGTATCTGTTAACAAATTTGTGGGAAGGTCTCCTACCAATCTTGGTTATGAGGAACTCTGACATTCTAATCATAACTTTGATTCATACATTAATAGTATGTTATAGGTTTTTTTTCTATTGAAAAAAAGAATAATAATAATGTGAAGATTAATTATATGAACATATACATGTTACTTCATGTAGGTTTAATTTGATTAATTTGATTATTATAAATTATGTATTTTGTGAAGTAGTAACAGTAAAAATATTGACATCTATGTTAATGTATGTTTTTTCACATATATTTGTATTATAAATTTATTAGGTAGCGTTGGAAGGCTTCAAATTGAGATGTAAATAGAATTTAGAATAATACATGAAAGTGTTTTTAAGTTTGGTAAAGTTGGTATCTAACTTCTACCATGAAGAGAATGGGATCACCACATGTTGGTATCAAAGCACAATTACAATATTGAGGCTTTTTGGACAAGTTAAAATAACATCTCTAGTAGAATTTGTAGGGGTTCAGGGTTCAAGTATCAATCACATGGAGTGTATACTATGTAATTGGTTAAAATGATAAAATTATGAATTTTTTTCAAGTACCCACGCATTTGTTAAGTAACATTAACTAATTGTGGTGGGAGAAACTCACTAACTGCCATAAACACTTGTTGGTGTTTCCAATGAACCATGTCATAAAAAATAATATATACAATCAATCATCAAGAAAGTTGGAAACAAGAGGGAAATCTAATTCTTGTTGGAATAATTTTCAATGAAAGGTTTCCATGAAAGTAAATAAAAAAAAGATAGACATAATAGGGACACTAGCCATTGGAAGATAGCCATGCATTAATAAATACAATAGAATAATGAAAATTTCTAGTGACAATGGGGAAAATTATATTCAAAGAATTTTTTAAGCAAATCTTAAAATGAGACAATTGTCATTCAATCATTATAAGTTAATTGTTCAAATTCCCAAAGAGAGAAGTAGGCAAAGAATATCAATAACAAGAGTCCAACAAATCACAAAACAAGACTTTAAAAATGATTGTGTCAAAAATAAAAATAAATAAAAAGTGTCATTAGAGACCATTAGTCACATAGATATCAAGGGATCAAAGAGAACATAGAAGTCCTACATTTCTAAAGGAAGAATTTAGTATGAAGGAATCAAAATGGAAGAAAGAGTCAATAGAAGGAGCCATGTAGTTGGGAAGTGGTCGCTTATATTATTTATGGAAATGCTTTGAAATTTGAATTTTTGATTAAATCACCAAAAATGTATTCATGGGGTCCACCATCATCAAACATGACGCTCTCAATTTTTGCACATGTTAGGTTGTATGGGGGCCCAGAGCCCAATGATTGGATAGTTTGAACTTAACCATTCATTGGCCATCAGAAATGTTACATTACTTATCCATGTGATTCTAATTCTGTTAGTTTTCCTTAATAACATGATTAGCATAGTTATCTTAGTTCCATTACACGGGTGGTTATCATTCCAACTTGTCTGAGTTGGGACACCTAATTACTCCATTATTGTCATCGGGAAGGACAAGGTATATATATGGTTAAAAAATATCATTCGGAGGTTTATGAGGGATGCCACAACAAAAGAAGAATGAGTGTAAGGAATGTGTCAACCATTAGAGATAACCATTGGGTCAACCATCGAGAAGTGTCATGAAAACAAATTAGTCATTTAGTCATCAACAAAAGAAGAAACACAATGCAATTGGAATTCTTCAATGGAAGGAAGCATTCCAATAGGAAGAAGTATACCGATGGAAGCACTTCTCATTGTTAGTTTTGGTAGCTTGGAGGCACTTTTGCATCGTGTGCCTAGGTGCAGGGGTCCAAAAACAAGGCGGTCTTGTTAATGACATAAATTGACTTTATAAAAGGTGTTTGTAAAGTACTTTATGCTGTGACTTTATATTTTTTTAAGTGAGTTGTACTTTATAAAGTGTCTTTATGATATAAAGTGCACTTTTGATTAATTTAGGGTGAAAGTGACTTTTCAAATGTAATTTGATTTTATATAGTTCACTTAAGAGATTTAAGTGAACATGAGATTAAATATCATTCATTGATCTTTTGGGCCAAGACCTACTCTTGGTTGTAGAAGACGAAAAGACAAGCAGTTGCCCTAATGAGAATAATGAAAAGAGTTTCATGAGACCATTTGCACACATTCCAAGAGAATTGGAGAGAATCGTGAGAGACACGAATTTCAAAGAGAGAATTTTGGAGAAGTGTGAGACACATTTTCCAAGAGAGGAAGAGCGATTGAGCTAAGGAAAGGAAGAGGGAGAGTGAGCTAAGAAGAAGGAGGGCACAATTTTCAAGAGAAAACAATTATATGCTCCCCAAGTAACACAACATTTATTGTAGCAAAGAAGTTGGGCACATATTCCAAGGAGAACACAAAGGCATGCATCCCAAGACAACTCCAACAATGATTACTAGTCTATACTGTAGCAAAGGAGGTTGTGATGTATGGATTTGCCAGAGGCCATACTGCTTTCCTTCCATAAAAATCGAGGTTGTTGTAATGCATAGATTTCGAGGTGCCAACTTTGCTTCACAAGAGTTTTGTTGCCTGTGTATGAGAATTGTGTAGTTGTGACTGATTTGTTGCCATAAAAGGAAGATTGTATAGTGGTTCATACAATTGTACCTATGCACAAAATTCAAGGAGGTATTTTGTAGCTAATTCTAGATAATGTTTTGGCACACATTTCAAAGAGTTCTTGGTATATATTTTTTGTTTGTACTGGGTTTTATGTTGCATTATTCTACTAATGTAAATCACTAATATTTTCCTAAGAAGCTCAATAAAATTAGTCTCTTGATTGTTTTCCCATTAGGGGGTTTTTCCAGGGTCCGTTAGACCAAATCTTTTTTGTCTGATTATTTATTACAGTATGTTGATATAAATTAATTTTGTTGCTATAAATGTATTTAGCACAATATTTTAGCTTATAGTTGCATTAGATGTGTACCAATGAAGTGTGGTTGTGTTATGTATGCCTGTAGAAGACTAATATCGAAGTTGGCTAAGTAATTTTGGGAAATTTGAATTGGTTGTTTTTAAGGCAAATTTCAAACATGGTATCAAAGTTGGGGCTCTGTGTTTAACAGTGGACTGTGATGTGGAAGTTGTGTATGTGAGAGTGGTGCTAAGTTTTTTTACATAGTGGGAAGCAAGTAATTTGTTGAGTTGTCCTTGGTTGGTTGGTGAAGATGTCTGTAACTTTTGGCTTGTGGTTTGAGGTTGGGCTTGTGGGAGAGTTCAACTTCGCTCCATGGAATGAGAGGGTCTATTTACTTCTAGAGGAACTCGAGATATGGGAAATAACCAAGGATCTTGTCATGATTCCCACTTCTACTAATGATTTGGTTGAGTACAACAAGAATAATGTGAAGGCTAAGCATCTTCTTCTTGATGCAATCAAAGACCACCTGATACCTCATGTGTTTGGGAAGAAGAATTCCTATGAGATGTGGGATGCTATGGTAAAGGTGTCTCAAAGCAACAATCAAAATCGGAAAATGGTTTTGAGAGAGAAGTTACGGAACACTAAGATGACCAAGATCGAGAATGTCACTTCATACCTAACCTAGATTTCACAAGTACGTGAGAAGTTGAGGGTTGTTAGTGAGATAGTGGGAGAATCAAAGTAGCTGAGAACTAGCTTGAATGGCTTCTCACAACCTTCGCAGGATTTTCCGTGAGCAGTTGTTTCCAAAGAGAACTTGCCGACATGGACCAGAGTTTGGGATGACTTCGTACAGGAGGATATGAGATTGATATCCACTCACACAAGCTAGTAGAATGAGGATGATGAGTAGAATGTGGACCTTTTAGCTAAGGGCAAGAAGAACAAGGACTCGAGTTGTGGAGCCAAGTCTAAGAAATACATGAGAAAATTGAGAGGATTCACTTGTCAGAGCTATGGCCACTATGCAGGCCAGTGTCCCAATAAAAAGAATAGTAAGAAGAAATAAGAGACTAAGGCTTCCACTTCAGCCGAGGTTGAAGAGTATGCAAAGAAATTTGAGAAGGAATTCTTGCTTGTCTTAGTTCTTTCAGGCAACAATGTTGATGAGTGTGTTGATACTAGAGCGTGATATGTGGATAGTGGGGTGGCACATCATATAACAGGAAGAAGTGATATGTTCCTGGAGTTAACAGATACAAACAGAGCTATACTTGTAGAAGATGGGTTTGATGTCACCCATGTAGTAGAAGGAGTTAGATATGTTCTATTTCAGTTCGAGTCTAGTGGTTATCTAGAGGAAGGTGGAGTGTTATTTTTTCCAGAGCTGAGAAAGAACTTGCTCTTAGTGCCAGCTCTAAAGGAGGATGAATATGCAGTCCTTCACTGCAAAGGACGAGTTATTATGTACCTGATATGGGATCACATGGGTGTAGCGAGAATGCTAGGCATCAAATATTGTAGGGCTTATCGAGTATTGGGTCATCATATTGATGGTGAGTCTGTTGGGAGGTCAGACTCAGTGGTAGCCATTGGAGAGGATTCTTCCAGCTCTTTGAGGAGGCCAAGCTGGTATGAGATTACTCTTGAGGATAAGAAGGAGAGTGAGCAGAACTCTTAGTTCAAAGTGGACTAACATAGATCTCTTGCACATGATCCATGGCAGGTAGCTGAGAGACCTTCAGTTTCAGAGTGAGAAGCTTTAGTTGTTTGAGAGAGGAGGTTAGATACGTATCCAAGTGGAGGTGTTAGCAGTACCTCCCTCACTAAGAGGGTGTTAGTTTTGGTAGCTTGGAGGTATTCCTACATTAGGTGCCTAGGTGCAGGGGTCCGAAAACAAGGGGGTTTCATTAATGACATAAAGTGAATTTGTAAAAGGTGTTAGTAAAGTACATTGTGATGTGACTTTATATTTTTTAAGTGAGATGTACTTTATTAGAGTGAGTTGTACTTTATAAAGTTAATTTATGATATAAGTACACTTTTTATTAATTTAAGGTGAAAGTGACTTTTCGAATGCAATTTTATTTTATATAGTTCACTTAAGAGATTTAAGTGAACATGAGATCAAATCTTATTCATTGATCTTGTGGGCCAAGATCTAATCCTGGCCATAGAAGACAAAAAGGAAAGCATATACCTTAATGAGAATAATAAAAAGAGTTTCATGAGACCATTTGCACACATTACAGTAGAATTGGAGGGAAGTGTGAGATACATGAATTTCCAATACATGATTTTGGAGAAGTGTGAGTGGCATGTTTTCCAAGAGAGGAAGGGGGCTTAAGCTCAGAAAAGGAAGAGGGAGATTGAGCTAGGAAGAAGGAGGGCACAATCTTCAAGAGACAACAATGACATGTTCCCTAAGAAACTCAATATTTATTACAACAGAGAAGTTGGACACAAATTCCAAAGAGAAAGAATAGGCATGCATCTCAACCCCAATAGCGGTTACTTGTCTATATTGCAGCAGAGGAGGATGTATTGTACAGATTTGTAGGAGGTCATATTGTTGTCCTTGCACAAAATTTGAGGTTGTTGTAATGCACTGATTTTGAGGTGCAAGATTTACTTGGTAAGAGTTATGTTGCTTGTTTATCAATATTATGTAGTTGCAACTAATTTGCTGAGGAAAAGGAAGAGAGTATAATGGTCCATACAATTGTACCTGTGCACATAATTTGAGGAGGTATTCTGTAGTTAATTCTGGGTAATGTTTTGACATTCATTTCAAAGATTTGTTGGCAAAAGTTTTATGTTTCTAATGGTTTTTTTATGATACATTATTATACTACTATAAATCACTAATATTTTCCAAAGAAGCTTAATAAAATTACTCTCTTGGCTAGTTTTTCACTTAGGTGGGTTTTCCAAGGTCTATTAGACCAAAATTACTATGTCTGATTATTTATGATAGTGTTTTGATATGAATTAATTTAGTTTCTATTAATGTACTTAGCATAGTATATTAGCTTATAGTTGCATTAGGTGTGTACCAGTGAAATGTGGTTGTGTTATGTATGCTTGTAGAAGACTAATATCAGAGTTGGCTAATTAATTTTGGGAAAATTGATTTGGTTGTGTTTAGGACAGATTTAAAACAATAATTAAGAGGTAATCATTGAAGAAACCTAAGAGCTAATAGAAACCCATATTTTTTACAATAAATGAACAAGAAGCCATTGAAAGAAGATAAAAAGGAAGAGTTTGGAACAAAAAAATTTGCTTATGCGACAACTTCTACATGCAAACTCATATTTGACATGAAATTTGAACTGAAGATATGTGTTACGATTTTTCTAACAAAAAATATTTTAACACTTATATAGACATAATCCAAATTGAATGTAGTTCTATTGTGTTGTTGGTTATTGATATCTAGTTGAGGAAAAAAAGGGGCTTGGGTGGATATAGGGGTTTTGTAGGTGATTATGCTTGGGTTTTCAACGTGACAGAGGATTAGGACCTTTATGATCCGCTAGTCAACAACTTGAAGGATGTATTCTCAGAAGATAAGATCTTCTACTCCCCTCCCCCCATGGTTGCATTAATCGACTACATCACAAATCACTTGGGGGACGATTTGATGAATGATTTTGTTTGTTTGAAGGTTCTAACAAAATCATTAATCATGACCTGATGTCAAGGACCCCTTCACAACCTAAAAAGGATGTTAATACTTACATATTTAACTCTAAATGCATGAAATATCTAAAAGCCCCTCTTTCACATGCCTCACAGATTGATGCTTTCAAAGCGATAATAAATGGAATTTTTGGAAGGGTTTACCAAATTTGCAAAAGGGACATAAACAATTATGGAAGGATTCACCGGTAGACCCCAAAGGTGAGGTTACAATGCATATATCTTACCATTCATAGAAAATGAAGAAATATTGATAGATAATCAAGCAAATGGATCTCAAGCTCTTGAAGGGGGGAATGTTTCAATAGACATTCTAAAGACTAAAGAGAGACAACAAGTTATTAAGAACAAAGGGGGAAGCATTTCCGTTGATCATTGGGAAAAAATCCACTAGCATAAGTATTGGATCTGATAGACACAAGTTTGCTAGGAATATTTCTAGGTTACTGTGTCCCTTTAAATCTATTAGGGTCATGGGTTAAGAAGTTTTGGGCTCTCCGACTAGGGTATAGCCCAGTTTTCCATCTTCTGGATAAATGTTAGCATGGATTTATTTTTATGTCCAAGATCAATGGCATAAGTATATTAAAAGGGGATCAATTTTTGGACTCTTTGCCCCTCTCACTAAAGCCATGGCTCCCTTTATTTAACACCGCCTTAGAAGCTTTGGACTGAACACTAGTTTGGATTAAAATGTATGGCTTGCCGATGGAATATTGATATGAACAAGCATTGACAACAATTGGGAACCTTATAGGTAAAACTATACTCGTTGATGATAGTTTTATATTTAGTGAGCAACATTCGGTGGCTTGTGTTTTGGTGCAAATTGACCTTACTAAAGGTTTGTATGAGCCAATTGACCTTATTTATGGTAAGAGGCAATATTCTGAGCCTCTAGATTACTTACATGTTCCCTTTCATTGCACCAAATGTCATATTTATGTCCATAATGTGTCGAATTGGCCTAACTCCTACTCACAAAAAGTTTGGCAAAAGATGGGTCCTTTAAGTATTTTATCTCAGGAAATGGCTTTGGTCTCTTTCATAAGTAAAAAATATTCTCAAAAGGTGACAAACTGAAATGTATATCTAGATAACAATTTAGGAGGTAGAAGTGAGCATGGTGTTTACATGGTCGGGGACTTCTCCATCAATTGGATTGAAGAATTTAAGAGTGATGGACAACTCTTTGATTTGATGATGTCATTGGCATGACACAGATCCTTCTCTCCCTCATACAAGATTCCCTCAGTATCCATAGATAGAAGTAATTTTAAGGAGGCAGAAGGTAAGTCCTCAAAATCTCCTTCAAATAAAGTGAATTTAAAATTTCATTTGGGTTATGATTCAGTAGTTAGTGTTCCCCCTACACTTGTGGTGTCTCATGAGTCCCCTTCAAAGAGTGGCCTCTTGGAAGATTTGTAAGTCAATGTTATTAATTTTTTTTATCTTCTATGGAAGATCATTCTGATACCAATAAGCTTAATCCTAAGCTCTTTTATTCCACTCTTTGTTTCCTATGGAAGCTCCTATATAGGAGGTAGTCGGTATAATTAAGGCAAAAGGGGGGCTCCTTAGAGGTTGTTTTAGGCATGTTGGGAGGGTTGGGTGTGGACAAAGTGATGGATTCGGGTGGTTCTATGGAGGGGATACAATCCTCCCTAAGATATGCACATGAGAGAGTGATCATAGAGATAAACGAAGGATGACAAAAATATTTACTAGGGGCCCTTAGAGATGGCAATGCCCCATGAGAATTTATCAATAAATGTCCAGGGGTTGGGGAGCCAAGCCGAAAAAAAGGTTCTTAAGTATATTGTTGAGACTGATAAACTAGATGTGATCCTACTAAAAGAGACCATGGGGAAGGGGGATCCTATAGTACTTGGTTTGAGGAAACTTCTTTCTAGTTAGGATTTCTCTCTACTAATTCTTATGGTCTATCAAGTGGTTTAACTGTAGGTTAGAACTCACGGTTGTCCCTTATCAATTCCTTTTATATGCCTTTAGGTATCACGAAAGAATTAATGGTTCAAAATTTGGGGTTTATAGTTACCTTTTCGAATATATATGGGCCATATGACAACAAAACGGTGTTTTGGCATAGAACCCTCAAACCTCAAGTATGTAATTTTGAAAATTTTATTTTGGGAAGGGACCTTAATTTCACTCTTTAAGGTTTGAAATATGGGGGTAAAATGCAAGATCGAGAAATTTGGCAGGTTTCCTTATAAACCGGTTAGATGAATGTAATCTAGTAGATGTGGATCCAATTGAGATCAAACCAATGCGATCAATTAATAGAGGGACTGAAAATGGTATAGCTAAACAAATCCTTCAATTTTTAAGTAATGGATATTTTCTTTATACATGTTTGAAATACACAGTCTTGGATTCATTCTATAAGGTTCATGAATCATGTTCCTATATTCCTTGAATTGGGAATTCCAACGAATAAACCCATAGCTCCTTTCAAATTTAATCCATGTTGGAGTGCATAAGAGGAATTGTTGATCTTGTTAAGTCCCATTGGGTGCATTTTGACTTGTCGACAGATTCGTCTCCCAGTCAATGGTCTGTTCATGCTCTTAAAAAATTCAAAGATAGACAGTTTAATGGGCCCAAAAGAGATATCAAGATTGTGATCATCACTTGACCGTCGTGGAGGAAAACCTCTTCTTACTTGTCACTCAATTGGGGGCAATCTTGAGTAACGATGATCTTGTTCAAATCAAATCATTGGAATACTAGAGATCTAAACTACTTCAAGAATGGGAAAGGGATTGGCCCATTGAAAAGTCACACTACTTGGCTAACTCCGAGAGATAATAATACAAAGTATTTCCATAGATATACATGTCATAGAAAAAGACAAGATATTGTTTGGGAAATGTTGGATCCGTACAATACCCTGATTCTCAATTTTTGGGGGTTGGAAACATTGGCAATTCAACATTTTGAAAATGTCTTTTGTCAACCTGAAGGGATAATAGAGAAGAAATACTTAAGATGACTTTCTACTTCCCGTGGATTGTATATGAGGAGATATGTGAACATATGTATCGGTTAATAAATCGGGAAGAAATGTTGAAGGTACTAGGATCCTTTGGGAAGGATAAAAGTCTAAGTCCGGACGACTATACAGTGGAACCTTTTATAGACTTATTTTATTAGTTGGGTGATGACCTCCTTCATGAGGTTGAGGATGTTCATCTTACAAGAAAGGTGCCTTGGAATACGAATACAAACTTCTTTGCATTAGTTCCAAAGGTTGATTTGCATGTGTCTTTTAATGAGTTTTGCCCAATATCACTTTGTAATTGTTGTATAAAGTGGCTTCAAAAGTCCTTGCCTCATGTTTGCAACTCATTATATCAAATTATATGTCGAGAAAACAATTTGGCTTTTTATAGGAATTACAAATCCATAAAGCAATTGGTTCATCTCAAGAAGCCATTCACTCTATCAAGACAAATCATTTATCAGTTGTTGTTTTAAAGGTTGACCTGTCTAAGTCCTATGACAAGGTCTCATGCTTATATTTACACCTTCTACATATTCATCTAGGATTTTTTCTTCCAATTGTGCTATGGATTATGGGGTGCATCTCAATAGCAAATTACAAAGTTCTCTAAAAAAATTCAGCGATAATTGTTTTTAAAGCTTCCAAGGTGCTTCATTAGGGATTCCCTTTGTCACCTTATCTCCTTTTTGTTGTTGTTGTGGGAGGTATGAGTTGAGCACTGATTGATGCAAATAGGAGAAGATATATTTTTGGGATCAATGTGGGTCGTGGTTTTTCCTTAACTCACTTCCTTTCCGTTGATGATGTGTTGTGCTTTGTCTACTGCAAGTAGAGATGTAATGACTCTTAAGGAAATTTTGGGCTTATTCAAGAAGGCCACATGGATGGAAGCGAATGATAGGAAGTCATATTTATACACATTGAATGTTGGGGAGGGATCGTTGGATGTCTTTAGGCAAGGGACCACATTCCCTCACCACAATTTAGACAGGGGATATTGGTATTTGGGTTACAATCTTAAACCAAAAGGTTATGTTAAGGCAGACTGGAAGTGGCTCATTGAAAAGATTGAGTGAAGGATTGGATTTTGGGGGCATAAATGGTTATCTTGGGGGGGGGGGGGGGGGGGGTCAGTTGATATTGGTTAAGTTAGTACTATAATTAGTATCGGTTTATTGGCATAGTTTAGCTATGATTCCCAAAGGAATTTTGAGAAGATAAAGAGATGTTGCTCCAATTTCTTGCGCCAAGGTGTATCAGACAGTAGAGAAACTCATTGGGTCAGCTTAGAGAAAACTTATTTGTCTAAATTAGTGGGAGTTTGGGGATTACAATATATTTTCACATTCGGGAGTGTTTTAACTACAAAGTTCCTATGACTTTTATAAGAAAATAAGCTCTATGGAAGTGCATTATAGTCTAACAATACTTTGCACCTGATTTTGTTGTTGATTAGATTTAGAGAGATCCCAAGCATATTATGAAAGCCTCAAACCACTGTAAAGCATTGTCCTTAACCTTTTATAGAGTTGAAGAGATGGATCCTCTATCCGATTGGGTAGAGATGCCATTATGGGGTGTGGTCATAATGTTATTTTACTATTTATACCATGCAACTACTACAAAAATTAGGGTTGTATCTACTTAATTAGATTGCAAAGTCGAGAGATCTGACTCCAACAATTCAAGGAGGGATTCTGACAATAGAGGTTGGACCAACAGGGATACAAGCTCCAATATGGCATTCCTTTATTAATGAAATTGAAAAGGCTCATATTAGATTAATCCCATAGCTAGATTCGATGAATTATAATGCATTTGACGAAACTAGGTTATAAGGCATGTTTTGTTGCAAAGAATGGTGCTTCCAAGTGGTGGTGGAAAAGGTTGTGGAAAACTTCGGCTCCCATAAAATATAAACTAATGACGTGGCTTGCATTTAATGGGATAGTGTTGACATGGAACCAGATTTTCATAATAGGAAAGAAAGGTTCCAACACATGCTTATTGTGCAATTTTGGTGAGGAAACTAATGAGTATTTGTTTATTTTATACTCCTTTTCGAGACAAGTTTGGGATGAAATGGAAAATTTGGTGGGACGAACCCCGATTTGGAAAAGACTTACAGTGGAACGTTGTCTACAAAAGTGGTTTACAAGTCAAAGTTTAAAATGATGAAGGGATCTCCCCTTCATTGCTTTATGTGGAATTTGGATTGACTGTAATCATGTATTTTTTGAAAATTCACTCAACCCCACATATGAAATTGCTTTGCAAGTTGGATATATTTTACAACATTTTGTCACTGAGGATGTTCCAAAAGTTCCTTGGCGAGAAAAATATATTTGCTTGAACAAGGGAAGGTTGTGGGCCTATTCACACTTTATTTATCAGAGACTTGTAACTTTTGTTTCAAAGGTATTATGGGTTATGATACCAACAATCAAGATGAGTTCAACTCATTATATTATATATTGTGTTTTTCTCTTTCAGTACATATCACAACATTGTAGGCGAAAGGAGATTCCCTTCTAACTATCAACTAGGTGAATGGTGTAGTGCACATGGTTAATTACTCAGTCTTTTATTTGGCACATGAGATGCACAACATGAAGTCTAGTTTTCATCAAATCGATTTTCAACATTTGTAGAGGGAACAAAACATAAAAGTTGAGACTCTATCCAAAGTTGGGTTTGACCTAGATGAAAACACCCTTGTTCTGGAAGAATTTGAAAATGGTGTATTGTTTTCAAGTAAGACAAATTAATTAAATTCCTTTTGAACTATGTATACGATGAACTGCTCAAAGTATTTCAACCTACCTTTGATCAGATTTTGCAGATCGCTAGGATGTTAAAGACTATACTAAAAGGTCTTGATTGTATAAGATAGTTTTTGAGAAGTCTTTTTTCTTTGTGTCAATGCACGTGATAAATGTATTTTGGTTCTTCTTGAATAAAAATACATTTTCTTCTCAAGAAAAAAAGATACAACCCAAATTTGTAAATAAAGGGAAAATTATGTATTGAACAAATAGAGACCACGAGATCAACCAATAAGGCTACATCAAGCTAGAAATTGGACATTAACCACCCACTATGGAACTATTAAAACATAGAACCCTATATGAGAAATTTGGGAGAAATTGCCAAATTGCTAAAATAGTGCAAAATTCACCAACATTATTCACTTGAGAATTATTGGGGGAAAGAGTACCAAAAGGGCAAATTTAGACAAATTTGTCAAGTTGAGATGAAACTACTTAGTATCTAGGATAACTTCCTTATAGTGGAATTTTCCCATATCCTAACAATTTATGAGATAGAAACTTGCAACCAAATTGGGAAATAGTGGAAAATTTTCTAATTTGCCATTTTGCATGACATACAAAAGCTTATTAGGATAGGTATAGCCATATTGAAGGTTGTTGAGTGCTTAGAGCCTCAAACTCAAGTAATGTTTGATACACAATTTTTGCTAGATCTTGCCTAATTTTCCTCCACAAGTGAAATAAGTTGGTTTCAAACCCTCATCATAAAAGCAAAATTTAAAAAAAAATAACATGTAACTAACTTATGAAACATAAGCTCCATTTGAAAAACCCTTGTAACCTTAAAAATCTTTTTCAAAATAAAACATAACTAAAAATTCAATGTTTAAAAAAAAACATTTTTAAAAATCTTTTTCAAATGAGAACATAGCTTTAAAAAAGGTTTATGTTTAAAAAAAAAAAAAAAAAAACTTTTTCAATAGAGAACATAGCTTTTATAAAAAATAAAAAATCAATGTTTTAAAAAACATTTTTGAATTTTTAGAAAAAATAGTAACATAAAGCATTTGTGATTGATTTAATTTTTTTTACAAACATATATAATTCCTGCAATAGGCATAACCATGCAAAATATTTTGAAAAATGAGTATCAAAAATGTTAAATCTAATGCACGACGTATCAACTAGGAAACTTAAAACATTATTATTATAAGTCTTTACATTAAATTATTTTTATTAATAAATATCTTTAAAGGAGTATCAAAAATGTTAAATCTAATGCTATCAACGAGGAAACTTAAAACATTATGATTATAATTCTTTACATTAAATTATTTTTATTAATAAATATCTTTAATTTACTTTAACATGTTTTTTAAACTAATAAAAAGTGTACATCCTTGCACAAGAAAACAAAACACTGAATTGGTCCAACGTGTCCATGGTCCAACGTGTCCAAATGTGCCAATTTAGTAAACAATGAAAAGTGTGTCATAACACTTACATCTCAACTATCCACCTTATAAATAATATAATTTGACTTTGTGACAATGCCATATACATTGAATTTGACATAATTATTATAAAAATTGCTAAGCTTAAGTATAAGGCACTATGCAAACCTTTGACTAGAACATTACAAACTAATTTTTACATTAAGATAGGTAATTTGACTTTGTGACAATGCCATATATATTGAATTTGACATAATTATTATAAAAATTGCTAAGCTTAAGTATAAGGCACTATGCAAACCTTTTACTAGAACATTACAAACTAATTTTTACATTAAGATAGGGAATCTTAATTATAAAGTAGACTATGGTGACAAGATTGGGCGGTGTCATAATGACGTTCGTTTAGGATAAGTTTGGCATGGTAGTTGTTTGTGAAAAAAAACATATAATATCAGTGTGTGAAAAGTGTGGCATGGTAGTTGATAGTTGAAAGCATATATTGAATAATAAAGAGTTAAGATTTTAATGCATTTTATAAATTGTGAGAGAATAATTTAGATTTATTATTTTGATTAGTGATTTATTGTATTGAGAAAATTTTAGATATAAAGAAGTGAGAATAAATAAGAGAATAAGTGGAATACGCATAGTGGTAGTGGTAGTGGTAGTAGGTCACCACCAAGCGAGACACCAATTTGGTGTATGAGAACCTTCTTGTTTGTGGGATAAGGGACCCCCCTCTGCGCAGTGATTTAACTGCTAAAGTCTACAGAGGTGTACATACACTACGCCCTTTGGATTTGAACCTGTGACCTCCTAAGAAGAAACACATGCTCTTAACCATTAGGCCCACTCATGTTGTACTTGTCTTTTATGTGAAAAATAATGTAAAGTAAAATAAATATTAGACAACATATATGGTTATTTATAGCTTCATGAGTGATTTAAGAGTTACTTAGCCTTTGGTAGTCTTATGAGCAATTTTTGGTAGACACAATGCACCTAACAAATTTCGAACGTTTTCAGTGCACCCATTCCTAAGGAAAATGCTGAGATGATGTCTCACCTCCAACTATTGTGCAGTACACAATCCTCAATCATCAAATCGTATATCTGTAAATCCAAAAATCCGATAGAGGTTGATGGAGCTCCGCAAGGTTTTCAAATGGCTGTCGGACCTTCATACAAACCCTAGGCTCTTTGGTGCTTACCTGACTTGACTGCGATGCTACCTTGACCATTGTGACCCTCAGCACACTAGCCTTCTCTCAAGTTATGTTTCATGTTCCAGGACTTTAGGTTCAAAATATTGTTTGCCTTCTTAACATCCTCTGGTTTGTTTTTTTACTACTTTTTTGTCAGAAGTGCTTTGCTTTCTGTATTTTATTCTCGGTTTGTTCTTGAGTCGGCTGACTAAGAGCACTAATGTCTTTGGGACTTGTTTCCCTCTCTTTGGGCCCACTCCGGTGCTGGGTTTTTGGCATACTTTTCACCCTCTGCGTTTGGTTTCGAGTCCACTAGTGGGTTTTGTTTTTGACACACTTCACGGGGGTTATTATCTATTTTCTCCTATTTTCACGTCTCTCATCACTCATGATGGATTAGGAGACTCTAGAGTCAAACCTGTCCTCGGTGACAGGTCTAGTACCAACCAGAGCTTAAAAAAGTGGGAACCTGATTTTATTATGTTGTTTTTCATAGTTTAGATTTTAGGGTTTCGGGGTGATCTTCCTGTGGTTTCGTTGTTTCGATGGAAGCTCCACCTTTCTCGTTGGGGGTCCGCACTAATCCCCGTGCTCGTTTTCATGTCTCTTAGCTAGGTGTGTCCTTTGACCAGGGTTTACCCTCTTCGGGCTTACCGGCGTCCTTGAGTCCAACAAGTGGTCTGGGGTCTTATCAGGCTACTCGGTCAACTGTTAGTGGTTTTCAGGCAGGGAACCATCATTTTCTTTATCCTTCACGACCACCTTCCCGAAAGTTATCATTTGAACAGGTGAAGGGTAATAGGGATGTTTGTGTAATTGGGTAGGACGTGACCGTTGACATGGTTTCGACACTCTCTCAACGTGCCCTTGTCGGTCGTTTTGAGTACCTCAAACTTTCTCGCTCAACTGTTTTGGCGTGGGTAAGAGAACACTGGAAGCCCTTACTGAAGTCTGTACCCAAGGTTTTGACATTGGTCAATGGATGGACTCTCTTTCATTTTCTATCTGCCGAGGATCGTGAGATTATTGAAAGTCGTTACTGGATTCTGGGTGAGGTCTCACTTGTCCTCAAGTGATGGCACACTGGGTTTGACCCACGGTCGAAGAGACTCTTACGCAGACACCTATGGGTGATTCTCCCATATTTTCTGATTCAATGTTGGAATCTGAATGGGTTCATGGCTATTGAAAATTCTATTGGTTATTTTATGCTCATTGAAGACGACCAATTGTTGGGTTTTGAGCGTTCGACTCTGAGGGTTCTAGTGGATATGGATTTATCATATGGCCTTTCGGCTAAGCTCAAGGTCATATGGGAAGGGGGCACTTTTATTCAGCGTCTTGACTGTTGGAAAAAACCTTTCGCTAACATCTCTGTCGCATGACGGGCCATTCCAAGGAGGCTTTCTCGTCGAACGGATTTCATCGTACTGGCTCTAGGTCTGACGCTGAACAACCGGCGGAGACACTTCCACCTGTTCGGATTATAATCCTCCCTTGTCCAATTTGGTCAATTATGTCTAAATTAGGAGTCTTTTCAGTCTATATTTAGTCACTAGCATCATTGGGTCCACATGGCCTAATTGGGTCACATGTACCAGTTACTAGAGTGTGGGGAACACTAGTTGAGGCTAACTACCACTGACCGTGCTTGCATGCATTGGTTTAGGAGCCTCCTAGACCAATCCCTACAATTTAGGAGCCACTGGGAGTGTTGAAACCAACCTCCTTCAATTGAGTTCAGTTAGTGACTAGTTAAGCCTAGTTAGGAGTCACTTACATTCAATTAGCACCAGTCATTGATTGATTGCATGTGGGAAGGCACAATTCCTCACCTACCACATTCAATTAGACTAGTTAACTGATTCTAACTAATTGGTGCATTGATTTAGACAATTGGAGCTAACTAGTTGGGATCTGATAGTGATTTAGATATGTCTAGCCATCCATGCAGTTAGGTAGAGTCAATCAATTCGAATTCCTCTCTCATGCATTCGAATTGACTGGTTATTAATACCAATGACGTATTACATTGTAATTAACTATCCAATTACTTTTGATTAATGAAAGAATTACACAGTTGCAAGCCATTCATGAACTGTTTCATTCTTCAATACTGAGTAAAATTGTTTGATCTATCTTGTGAGTTGTGTGTTGATCCACAAATCTATGCACTCAATTTTACATGGTATCAAAGCCTTAGGTTCAATTCCTCTGAGCTACACTAGAGGGGTGGTGTTGGAATATCAGTACAACAACATGGTATAACCGCCACACCTCTGGGAATTTCCTGGTGATAGGACCTTGTGTTGGGTTTCAAATGTTCATCAACATCTGCAGGTTTTGGTGTAACGATAAACCTTACATGGTATCAGTGTTCCTCCTTTAAATTCCATGCAAAATTTGCCAGTGACTGCTTCAGAGAATGAAGAGGAATTTAATTTATCTCCCTCTAATGTTGTTGTTGATGTGCATATAAGTAATTCTTTGAGTATTTTGGAAAGAATATCAGATTTCAGGAGTCATTCACTCTCATTGATCTTGAGCTTCCAGCAAATTCCTATAGGATTGAATGCACCAAAATTCAGAATTTTGAAGAAGGAGAAAACTTTGCATCTACCATCTCCGTGAACCACACTTTTGGATATGATATGAATCTATTTGGATTTGATATGATCTTATTTGGATCTAATCTGATATTATTTGGTTTGAATTTTAAGTTCCAAGAGCTTTCAGTCATGCTTGTAGATGCTCTCACTAATTTTGGTGTGAAAAATCAAGTACCGCAAGTCTTCTTCAAATTTGTTGTTGGGGATTTGGTGTTAGTTTCCTCTTATGAGGTTGATAATATTTTATTTTGTGAATCATTAGTTATTTATGAAGCTATATCATATTATGGAGCTCAAGCATTCACTCTCCACAGTCCCAGGGCTTCTCTACCTTTGGTCACATGCTCATCTCCTCACAGAACAAGTAAAGAGAAAGATATTCTGCATCCGCCTAGACACTTGCTCCTAACACCTGGGGCTGATTTTACCACTCATGGTTTGTTGTTCAAGGCTGCAACATATCAATTGCTTGAGTGTTCCTCACATGGATTGAATACTCAAGCACTTTTGCTCTCTTATCAGTTGATTTCAGTTGCTCTACATGGGTCTAGTTTTCATCCAGCAACTGTCTATGTTCCTGATTCAGTTGAGCACATTATTATTCTTCCAAAGAGGAAGATTCCTATAGACATAAGATGGAGAAGTCTACATTCTAGGACCCAGGATACCTGTGCACATAAGAACAAGATTGATCCTGATTCTACCTACTTAGTTTGAGGGGGGGACCTTTTTCCCATATGGTTTTTTCCCCGGTTCCTTATATTAAGCAGTTACATTGCTTTAGCTGTAATGGGTGACCTATGGTCTTAGATACCAGGGCCCACAAATTGTACAAGTTAGCATTCAGGGGGTTGTTAGGATTATAATCCTCCCTTGTCCAATTTGGTCAATTATGTCTAAATTAGGAATCTTTTCAGTCTATATTTAGTCACTAGCATCATTGGGTCCACATGGCCTAATTGAGCCACATGTACCAGTTACTAGAGTGCGGGGAACACTAGTTGAGGCTAACTGCCACTGACTGCACTTGCATGCATCAGTTTAGGAGCCTCCTAGACCAATCCCTACAATTTAGGAGCCACTAGGAGTGTCGAAACCAACCTCATTTAGTTGAGTTCAGTTAGTGACTAGTTAAGACTAGTTAGGAGTCAATAATATTCAGTTACATTTAGTTAGCGCCAGTCATTGATTGATTCCATGTGGGAAGGTGCAATTCCTCGCCTACCACATTTAGTTAGATTAGTTAACTGATTCTAACTGACTAGTGCACTGATTTAGACAATTGGAGCTAACTAGTTGGGCTTTAATAGTGATTTAGACATGTCTAGTTATCCATGTAGTTAGGTAGAGTCAATCAATTTGAATTCCTCTCTCATGCATTCGAATTGATTGGTTATTAATACCAATGTATCACATTGTAATTAAATATCCAATTACTTTTGATTAATGAAAGCATTACACAGTTGCAAGCCATTTTTGCACTGTTTCATTCTTCAATACTGAGTAAAATTGTCTGATCTATCTCATGAATTGTGTGTTGATCCACAGATCTATGTGCTCAATTTTATACCACCGGTGGTGAAGGACTTCTCCTTTTGTATCCCGCTGGACAAAGAGTCGGCTATCTCTTTCGTGGGTAAGTTCATTCATTCCATCCCTCTATTACTGGAGTTTATTTCTGGTGATGATATCCTTAATTCTCTTGTCGTGATAGATATCATTGATGCTCTTGCTTCTTCGATTTTGCCTTCCGGGATCATTGTGCTTGACTCCTTTCCTTGTAACCTAGTCCTAGGGATGAGGTGGTCTTGTCGATTGTGGTCGGTTGCGAGTCTTCACCCCTTTCTGGGGAAAACCTAGTACCTCCTTTGGAGCTTTCTAACCCTGCCTCACCCTCCTTTGGAGACAGTCTGCACATTTCTCTATCTCCCTCTCCTATAATGGACAGATCATCTAATGACTTGCTTTCTTCTGAACCGTCTCCGGGGGCTCCCTGCTCTCCATCTGAAGGTGGGGTTACTTTGGCCATTCCCTCTTTAGCGTCGATACCCCCTCTCACAATATATGGTGCAGATGACTCTTCTAACAATGACATCTTCCCCATCTTTGTTATCTTCTCTGCCAATGTTTCTATCCGAAAAAACTAAGAAAGCGGGTAAGGGTAACATGAAAGGGTTAAAGGATTCAATAAGGGATCAATCATTTACAAACCCTAAGGTCATTCCCCCGGATTGTAGGGGTCTTCCTCTTGCTTCTCACTCTAGAACTGCCACCAACCATCGGGCTCTTAGAGATTGTGTAGCCCTTTTCTTGGTGAATCGATGAACCTTGTCAGCATCAATATTCGAGGGCTCGATGGAGGCCCCAAACATACCGCCTTAAAGCGTATGCTCGATACTAATCCCTCAAATGTGGTCTTTCTACATGATACCATGACTTCAAGGATTCGCACCTGTGATTATTTTCTTTATTTATGTTCGAGTTGGCTGGTTTGTGCTTCGGACGCAATGGGTCACTCTGGAGGGTCTCTAGTTTCTTGGAACCCTAAGGTGGTTGACTTCCAAGCTCTTAATTCGGATGCAAGTATACTACTCTTTGGTAAAGTGTTGGGTATGAAGCAGCCTGTGCATCTTCTCAACATCTATGGGCCATATGATAATCGACATTCCTTCTTGGAATCGGTTAAAAACAATGGCTTTCTTAATTTACCTAATCTTATTATGGTGGGAGATTTGAACTTTACTTGGTCCATTGATGAAGTTTAGGGGGCGGGTCGACCTTGCGATCCTTTAGCTAATTATTTCCTTACTCTCTTTGGGGATGCTAAGCTACAAGATATTGCCCTGGCAATTATTTTGCCTACTTGGTCAAATGGGAGTGCTAGAACACTTTCTATTGCCAAATGACTAGACAGATTTTTCATGTCTGATACTTTATGTGATCTTTTCTGGAAGTTTAGATCCTGGCATCACTCTATAAGGGCCTTGGATCACCGTGTCATTATACTACAAGTTGTTTTTGACATATATTTTACAATATACCCATTTAAATTCAATCCTACATGGCTTGTTGAGGAGGAGTTTATTTCTTTAGTAAAGATTGAATGGTAAAAGCTCTCGTCTGCTACTCCTGTACACTTGAGTCCTATGAAGGCCTTACTATTCAAACTTAACAAACTACAACCATGTGTCCACCTCTGGGAGAAAGTCAAGAAAAGATATCTGGATTCTGATGTATGCAAGATTGAATCATATATACTCACCCTTGAAAATCATATGTTACTGGATCCATGCTCAGAGGGTCTGCAGGTGGCACTAAAGGAATGCCACTCCTCTAAGATAAAGCTCCTCAAGCATAAAGAGGAAACACTTTGTCAGAAAAGTAGGGCTACTTGGCTCGAGGCGGGAGATGAAAACACTCATTATTTCCATATTTTTGCAAATAAGAGGCGTTTAAACAACTCTGTTTGGGAAGCGGTGGATGATAATAATACCAAGGTTTATGATCAAGGTGCTATCAAAAGGGTGGCCCGTGCCCATTTCACAAATTTATATAAGGAACCATACTTGTACAAAATTGATGATTAGTTGGATATTATTAAACTCTTCCCAACTTTCTTTTCGGCAGAGGATGGTCTGACTATCAACGACCCTGTCACTCTGAAGGAAGTTGAAGCCACTCTCAATATTTTCTCCAAGGACAAAAGTCTAGGGCCTAACAGATGGACCGTTGAATTCTATCTACATTTCTTTGATATGCTTGGGCTGGAGTTAGTGAATGTGATCGAGGACTCGCGTGTTTTGGGATCGATTCTTTAGGTACTCAATAGTACCTACCTCACACTCATACCAAAGGTGGACTGTCCCGTTTCATTTGGTGACTACAGACCGATAGCCCTCTGCAACCTTCTCTATAAACTGATCACAAAAATCATTGCAGAGAGATTGAAGCCATTCCTTGGGCATCACATCTCGACCGAGCAATTTGGCTTTTTGCCTAATAGACAAATCTTGGATGTTGTTGGGATAGTCCAGGAAGCTCTCCATTATGTCAAAACAAAGCATTCTCCAACTATTGTACTGAAGTTAGATTTGGAAAAAGCCTATGATAAGGTAAACTAGTCCATGCTCATATTAAATCTCCTTTAGATTGGACTACCTTTTGATATTGTTAGATGGATTATGTCATGTGTCACGAGTGCAAACTATGTTGTTCTTATTAATTGTTCTCCTACGCTTCCCTTTATGGGCACTTGGGGAATACGCCAAGGTTGTCCACTTTTGCCTTACTTATTTCTGTTGATCATCGAAGGTTTGAGCCTCTTGCTGACCCAACCAAAGAATACAAAAAAGATCAAAGGCATTAAGGTTACAGGTGCCATTTTCCTCACACACACTTTATTTGTGGATGATGCTTTCTTCTTCAGCGATGGTAGTCTCTTGGAATGGATGCATTACAAGTCTTTGATTGATTTATTCTATGGGGCGTCTGGTATGTCCATTAGCGAATGAAAGTCGGTGTTTGGTTCTTTAAATATCAATCAAGATGTACTGAATTTGATAGCCTTGCACTATCCTTTTTCATGGAAGTCATTGGATGATGGACTTGCTTACCCGGGCTTTCATCTTAAGCCCAATAACTACTGGGTTGGAGACTGGATATGGTTGCTCAAAAAATTTTAGTTTAAAGTGAACATGTGGGTTCCTAGATGGCTCTCTCTTGGCAGGAGAGTTACCCTTTCTACCTCTGTCTTGCAGTCGATTCCTGTTTATTGGTTCTCACTCTTTATTCTCCCTGCTAAGATTCTTCAGGCTCTTTGAAGGATATTGTTCCACTTCCTTTGGACGGGTATTGTGAATTGTAACAAGTTTCATTTGGCCAATTGGCATTCACTGTCGAGACCCAAAGGGTAGGGATGTTGGGGTATAAAGAAATTGAAATGTTTTAACATCTCATTATGTTCTAAAAGCCTATGGAGGGCTCTGACAAACTCTAGCCTTTGGGGGAACATTGTCAAATCTAAATATATGATTAGAATGCCCCTGGATATTTGGTTGCGAAGAGAATATTTAAAAAGGAACACTTCCTCAACAATCTGGTGTAGTCTCCTTTCTACTCTACCATATATCATTTCCAATTTATGTTGGCTTGTGGGAAGAGGAAACTTGATTTTCATTGGCTTGGACCCAATTGTGGGCATTTCTCAACACTTATTATCAAGTCCTTTGTTGGCTTGGTTGCACAGGAGAAATCTGGTGATACTTAAACAAATTTTTGTTCAAAGGGATCATAATGTCCTTAAGTGGATTTCTTCGACTGATCTGGGCCTCACGGGTGATTTGGCTTCTGAATGGAGCTCATATATTGATAAACCTTATGCTGCAGGTATTTCTATGATCTCTGATCGTGATCAGATTGTTTGGGTGGCCAATAAGTAGACGGGGGTGGTGAGGGCCAATATTGCTCATCTGGAAATTCTTAAATCTTTCGGGGAGCCCGATTGTCAATGGTGGCATACAATACAGTTTATAAATATGGGTGAAGAAGTTTGATATGCCTCTGGAGATCCATTGTCTTCTGATGTGCGAAGTATGGCTAGCTCGGAATGACTTTCTCTTTCATAATTTACCGGTGTCACAGCTCTGCATTCTCACTAAGGTTTGATCGTCTCCTTTTCTTCACAATTTCAATTCTAAAAAAAGTGCCACTAGGCACATTCACCCTCCACCCGGCTTGAGGGATGTGGTTGTGGGACACTTCGATGGGGTTGTAAACGAAGGGAATTGCGGGGCAGAGATGGTGATCAGTTTGGACAGTCTTCATTACTATAGATTGCGTTTGGATGTTGGTCGTGGTACCAACACCAAATATGAACTTCTGGCCTTATGGGGCTTGCTATACTTTGCTATCCACATGAACATTACAGTTCTACATGTTATGGGAGATTCCAAAGTGATCGCCGACTGGGCTTTGGGCATACATAACATACACATAGCTGACCTTGAACACTGGCTTGGTCGGGTGAAAGACCTTTTTGGACTCTTTAGTTCTCTGACATTTCAACATGTTTACAGGGAGTATAACTCCTTAGTAGATGATCTCTCTAAAAGGGCTATTGGACTGGGTGCTGGACTGCTTTATTGGGAAGAATACACAGAGGGGTGCTTGACAGACTCTGGCTCTTTGAAACTTCACTGAACTTTTTCTGCTATATGTTTATTTTCTGTTGGATCTATTTTGTAGTATGCAAGTTAGTTTTTTTCCATCGGTTCACTTATTTTCCAGTATGTAAGTAACTGACTAGGTAACCTTCAGTTTTTGTATGACAATCAGTGTGTGATTTTGTCACCAACATTTTGAAAGAAGGACAGATCTTATGCTCCTACAAACATTTTGAACTATGTAACTAAGTAGTGTCGATTTTATGACACAATTTTTATAAAATTTAAAACTGTCTTTTCTATGTGAAAAGAAAAAAATCTATCATTCATAGCCTCATGAGCCAATTAAGGTCGACATAGCCCTTCCTAGTCTCATGAACTATTTTTGCTAAACATTATGCACCCAAGAGTGTGGTAATTAATGAATTAGTTAGGTCAATATAATAATGGGAAAATATCGGGGTAAAAATGAAAAAGGGATTTTCAATGTAAATGGAGGTAGTGGAGCATTAATTGCCCACCTCCATCGGGCATGGGATAAATAGAGAGTTTTGGGAGGTCATTGGGCATGTCTTGTCTTGGCTTTATCTTACAAACACTTCTTATAACTACTAAGAGTTACAGGTGCATAAGGAAAGTCGAGGGAGTAAGTTCTACAACTCCTTGCCTGCCATGGCCAAGGGAGGCTCGTGTAATATGTCCTTTTGTTATAAATAAAGTAGACCTAAGATTAATTTTGTCTATTGTGTGTTATTTTTCTATTATTGTGTGACTTGTAGTTGCAGAAGTCCATCTTCTATTTACGTAAATATAATTATTGTAGGTTTTATTCATATGACGATGCAAGTGTTTTTTTTCTCTTTTGCAAGGAACAACCGATGAAAACCCTATGAGTACCTTCTATGGTTCATGGATGGTAGATGGGGTAACCCCTAGAACCTGATTACGGAGCCTAACCCCGAGGGGATCAAGAGAGTCAAACCTAAGACCTCCCCAACTTTGGAGGAGAGATCTCACATTTGGCTCATGATCACTTGAGTTACCGCTCGAGGCTATGATAATGTAAGTGTTACTCGCTTGACAATATCTCTATTATATATTTTCGGTTTTTAACTTTAGATTAAGGTTGATATTGTATACTTTTTTATTTCATTAATATTTTATAAAAAAAATTAAGTACTATATGTTAGTTCTACATCGAGCACAAAAAGAATTACCCATCTACTTACCTCACACTAGGTTGTAGAAAATGCCTTTTGCTGTAAAGATCAACTCAATAAAGTCTTAACCAAGGATTTAGTTGAGTTACAAGCATTGGTCTCCAAGGTTGACTTAGAAGGGTTAGACTGACCTATGTTGACCAACAATAAATAGTCAAGGAAACATGAACTAATGTAAAAAATCAATCAAATAAGGTCTAAGTGAAGGCCTTACTCGAGTTAGAAGAGTTTGTCTTGACTACTCCAAGGTAGACTTAGAAGGCTTAGTTTGGATTGCACTGGTCAAACCTAGAGAGTAAAAACCGTTATGTGTGGGCCTTATCATATTGAACCAAAATATATGTCTTAACAATGAAAACACAACATGGACTACCATCCAAGTTGTATCTGTTAAAGGTTTGACAGGTACACTGCCTTACAAACTATGAAAGTAAAAGAAAAATGTGACGAAATAAAACTAAAACTGGAAGAAAATTTTAGAGAAATCCATGCCCTTCATGAGCTTCAGCCTACATATGCACTTGAGGCTCATGTGCTTGGCTTATTTGGGAGCTTCCATTAGCTCCAAGAGTTGGGTGTGTAAAGTGCCTGGATGCCTCTAAGGCTAAAGAGAAGTCACAAAAGGAGGAGTCCCCCAAAGTACTTGGGTTACTCAAAGGGGGCAACAAAAAGCCTCCATGGGGAGGTCAAGATGAGTTGTAATACAACAAACTAGAGTTTGCAAAGACATCAATTGTGATGCCATATCCAACTACTTTCCTCTATGTGTCAACATGAAGGACCTTACTTCAATGTCCCACTCCCACATTTATAGTATATGGTCTATTGTCTCAATTGGACATTTATCTCTAGCGTGGTTAGTTTCCCAAGCATGTTATTCATATCCTTCTTTCCACCTATTACATTATAGGGTTAAGTTCATCTCACTACAATGAGATTTTGTGACCTCCCATTCACAATGCTTCAACCCATGTTGCACTTCCTTAATCTCACACAACACATGGCATTTTTCTACGACATCGGTACTGCACCATCTACCTCTTCCTCTATTTTGGTGGGGGCGGTAGACTATACCAGATAACCTTCGCCCAAAATGGTTGGAGACATCTGCACTTGCTTGTGTTTCTTGCCGACTTCTAAATTGGGTTTGGAGAGCACCCACCATAACTCATTACCATGTTGAGGAATCCCACATGCAACATGGAATGCCTCCATTGTATAGGTCTCAAGGGTGCACACAAGAGATATATGCATGAGATAGTGGAGCCTCAAATTCCTTTCTGTTCACACTTATATGATGGGACATATGTTGGACAGTGGCTTGATCTCCATAATGTACTTACATGTCATGGGAAGGGTAAATTGATAATACGATCAACCACCCCCTTGTTTGACCTATGAACCTCTTGTTGCAATCATGCTCCAAGGTTGTCTTGCATATCAACTCTCCCATTTTGCTTTCTCACAATGTGGAAAAGCTCTATTTTCTCTAATTCTCTTATAATATAAAGAGTTCTTTGATGAAGTCCAGAGAGCTACATTTTTTTGGAGGGATTTGATCTAAGGATCGCATGATAACCATTGAAACCCCAATCAATTTAGCTTTTCTAATTACTTATCTGTGAGAGCATATAAACCATGGAATAATGCTACTGCTCATGGTCTGCAATTCCAAAACCCTAACCAAACTCCAATTATTTTTGTCCTTCTCAATCGTAAATAAAACCCCTTAACACATGCCAGCCTTTATATTAATCTTGGTTTTATTTAAGTGATTGGTCCTAAATAAGCATCCCTTGACCATGGCCTCAAATAAGTTTATAGGTTTCTTTGCCCAATTTACTCTAGTGAATTGGTATATGTCCACTTAGGGAAGGAATTTTTTTAAATAACATAAGCTTTACATAATATAATGAATACAATTATTTTCTTATAACATAAGCTTTTCCTAACATCTTTTGGTTAAAAAGTAATAAATAGAATATCTTTTTTAGTCAAACTCATCTTTCTTACACTTTATTCTAAATATAATAAACTATCTATTTTTAGGGAGTTGGCTAATCTCTAGAACAGTTTGGTCGGAATTAAGCAACATGCTTTGTTGTTGAAAATGAGATTTTGAGTCTTAAAATTGTAATTTTTATTGCAAAAATAGATTCAAGACCCTAGATTACCCTTGAGACACTCAGATTATACAATTCCAATCTTTAAAAATTATTCTTTAAACAATTTCCGACGAATTTTGACTAAAAATACTCACCAGATTTTAAGTTCTAGAGTTTAGCTTACTCTGATGAGCAACACAAAACACAAACATTGCAAACAAAACATTTAAGTAAAACTTAAAATAATCATCTACCACCCCCGACTTTACTAACAAACCCGTTGACACGACTCTTAAAATAATTAGTACAAGAAGTCCACAATAATTTAAAAGAGACTTTTTCCGCATCTGACGGCTGAGATTCGCCCCTTTTCTCGAAGGACGACTTCTCACTAATTCTGTCCGTTTGACGATGGAGTGGAAGCCCGGATGTTTACCTTGAAACTACAACCGATCTCACCCGTTACTTATAAAAAGAATTGGGCACTAGTTAGCTACCGGACCCCATTCTTTTTTCTTTCCCTTTTTGGTTCTTCGCCTCCGAGGGTTTTTCTGCGCAAAGATCAGAGAGCAGTATAGGCATTTTGTGCAGGCAATCTGTGTTTTTTCGCTTCAGAGCACTGATCTTGGTGTTCTTCATTCGATTCACGTTAGTTTGAGCTCAAATTTGAGGTTTTTTCGTGTCGAATAGCTCAAAAATGACGGAAAAGGAGAGGGAAAATCATGTTTACATGGCTAAGCTCGCCGAGCAAGCCGAGCGATACGATGGTACGTTAATCTCTGGGTTTCTATGTTTTCTGTTAGATTTTGTAGTAATCCTTACGCGGATCTGCCGTGAAATGTTGCCATTGTTGGTTTTCTGGTGTTTTATAGGTTTAAATATCAGAGTGTATGAAGTTATTTATTTATGAAGTTTGCTCGACCAAATATTGCGTTATTTAGCCCATTTGATTAGATCTCGGATTTCTTGGATTTTAAAGATCTAAAACAGTGTTTGTAAATCTATCTGTGTTTTGTCATGATTTGATATTTGTGCCTATAAAGAATATATTTAGGGCTCTGCTTATAAGCCTCTAATAATGAGTAGGGTCTGCCTTCACTCTGCTGCACTCGAAAGTGAACTACTGAGCTTTTATGGTTTGTTCCATTTCTGCTCGGGGAGTGACTTCGGTCAGATGAGTGAAATAATAAGTGGGTGAAACTCAATAATAAAAACATTGTAAACAACTAGGTGAAAGCTACCAAGTTATTGCGATAATATGAGTAATAAAGTCACATACATTTGTTTTGGTTGGATGAATTGTCTATAGCACAGTAGATCATGGCTTGACAAGATCATAATTGAAATTGATTGACTGTATTTTGGATTTGTATTGTGTCTGTTCTTGCATAGGGTTGATTTATACAGATGCTCTAACCAAAGTGAATTAATGTGCTCCACCTAGGTTATATGGTGCATCGATACTGAGATGCAATTTAATGTGATTGGGTGTGAGAAACCTAGTATTGCTTTGTTGGATTAAGAACTTCTATGTTGTTGAATAGGTTTTTCTTGTACGGTCGTGGAAATAATTCCTTTTGGATGGAGTCTGTGATTGAATGGTTTTGGTTTGGGAATGTTGAATTATTTTGCTGAAATTGTGGCCACTAGTTAAATTCTTTTGTTGAAATGGTTTCCATGCCCAGCCTGTTATGTATAGGAAAGGTCAAATGGAGATCCTTGCAATAAAATTAGTGTGGAGGTGAACCTTTCACTAGGCTGTAATATATCAAATTGCCAAGTGAGAGGCAAGATATCTACACGAAGGTAAATAACCAATTTCCAAGTGAGACAAGTCACCGACAGGAAGGTAAATAACCACTTCAAATCCATAAATAAAGAACCATAATCAACTTGCTTTACTTGAAAACATAACTTATTGTGTGGATGTGATCTTATACTGAACTGTAATGTACCAAATTACCAAGTAAGAGAAAAGGCACCGACTACAAGGTAAATGGTCACTTCAAATCCATAAATAAAGAACCATAATTGCTTTACTTATCAACAGAACTTATTGTCTCTGTTCGACCCTGTAGATAATGCTTTTACAATGACAATGCATGTTCTGTTTGGTGGAATGATACCAGTCCTGGCCACAAAATTATCGTGGTCCCAGTTTTGGATCAACTATATATGGGCAATTCTATATGTTTTATATTGATTTCATGTTTACCCAACTTGTAAAGGCCACATTGATGCATGACTTGCAACGCATTCACTGATGCCAATCCTACAGTTGTATATTTTTGATACAGGGAACTTTGCCAATGGAGTTTGCAATAAATTTTGCATGCAATTGTGTTTGGAATTTGATTTATCGTGACCCTTGTTCATGCTGTTATTCTCATTTAAGGATTACTGAAGATCAATTTAAATAGCCCCCTTTTTGCAATGAAATGACATGTTGCAGAGATGGTGGATTCAATGAAGAAAGTTGCTAAGTTGGATGTGGAGCTTACTGTGGAAGAGAGAAACTTGCTCTCAGTTGGCTACAAGAATGTCATCGGGGCACGGAGGGCTTCATGGCGGATAATGTCTTCCATTGAGCAGAAAGAAGAGGCAAAGGGTAACGAGCTCAATGTCAAACGGATCAAAGAGTACCGTCACAAAGTTGAAGATGAACTCAGCAGGATTTGCAATGACATTCTCACAATTATTGATGAACATCTCATTCCCTCTTCTAGCACTGGCGAGTCTACAGTTTTCTACTACAAGATGTAAGACCATTCTTCAAGTTAGTAGGTTTATGAGTTGAAGTAAATTGGGGCTTTGCAGTTTAGGTTGCTAAATGCAATGCAATTTGTCAGGGACAGTTTTGAGTAAAATTTATATTTTGGAAAATATTAATTTAAATTCTACATGGGGTCTATATTATTGTTCCTTCTACCATGTATTTGTGCAAGTATTTACTGTGATACAGAATTACCATTTCCATTTACTCGTACTGATTTTGAATGGCTACTATATTTTTTAGGAAGGGGGATTATTATCGGTATCTAGCAGAATTTAAGACTGGAAATGAAAGGAAAGAGGCTGCAGATCAATCTCTCAAAGCTTATCAGGTGCAACAATTAAACGGTTTTGGTAAAAACCAGGAGGATTTAAAAGTTCTACTACTGGAAGTTGATCATGACACTGTTATGATTATCCTCAGTGAAATTAACAGAAGCTTACTGATTTTTAATGTCGCAGGCTGCTTCAAACACAGCAACTACGGATCTGCCACCTACCCATCCAATCAGGCTTGGGTTGGCTTTGAACTTCTCAGTTTTCTACTATGAAATTCTGAACTCGCCTGAGAGGTGAGCTTGGCTATTTATTAGGTTGAGGTTACTGCTTTTGTTGTCTTCTCAATGTTAAGAACTGTATTAAATACTTAGACATTATTGGGTTGCTTTAGGGCCTGCCACTTGGCCAAACAAGCATTTGATGAAGCAATTGCCGAGCTTGACACTCTCAGTGAAGAGTCATACAAGGACAGCACATTAATCATGCAACTACTGAGAGACAATCTTACTCTCTGGACTTCAGATTTACAAGAAGAAGGAGGTATTTTATCTTTACTTTGCAAGATAGAGTTATTTTTTTGTAGCTTAGAATTGCCTTGCCCCCTTTTTATTATTACAAAAACTCGAGAAAAACAAAGTTTTCATATTTTTTAGGAATAATTTTATAGAATAGGTTTAGTTTATTTATGCTGGTGTGTTGGATAAACAGGGGAAGATCAGTCTAAAGGTGAAGAGGATAAGATAGAAGAAATTGAGGTATGTTGCAGAAATACATTACTATCAGTTGTTTTTTTGTAGAGTAGTTTGGTAAGGTTTTTCCTGCTTCTTTCAGGTACGAGGTTAGGTGTTTCAGTAATCTATATGCTGGACTGACTTGTATCCTAGATTGAAATTTTGTTGGTGAATCAATCAATCAATCTATCTATCTATATATAGAATTATAAAAAGTAACTTTCATTGTTCTTTCCGTCTGTTTTGCAGCACTAGTTTTGGGAAGGCAGTGTAATGACTACTTTCAGCATAACAACTGCTATGGCAGTTTTATGCCTGGAGGCAGTTTATAATTGCTATGTTTCTTCTTTCGTCCATGCTGGTCCCAAGGCGCTCTACATAGGATTAAACAATTGTATTCATGATTTGTATTGCCAGTATTTATTTTTATTTTGATGAAGTGGGGTTAAGTTAAGTTGGAATATTGAAGTACAATCGTGTTTTGCACTTTACATCCTAAGTTGGAGGTCTTTTGGATTTTAGTTCCACATGCATGGAATATTAATTCAGGATTTTCTGGTTAATACACGGTTTTGGTTTTGTCACTGTTAAGTTGATAGGGTGTTTTAATTTTTAAGTTATGAATTGGCTGATTGGGCTCAAATTTTCGACTTGCTTGCTTTTTATGAGAGCAGGGAGTTGTGAATGTGTCTCTAAATGTAAGAGCTGAATGTAATTAGATACTGGAACGTGTGGATGATGCAGATCACTAAAAAAAGTGCATTATGAAAGATGCTACCTATAAAGTGTGGTTTGGCTATTGGTTATGGTAGTTGTTTTATTGTTTTGATGTCATATGATTGAATGAACACATGTCTTATGATTAAGTGACAAGATATGTTGTATCCCCTTTTTAATTTGTGGATGCTTGTTTGTTCCCACACACGCTGGCGACTCATATTAAAAAAATAGAACTTAGTTTTGGATTATTGTATTTTGATTGGAAACTTCTGTATTATTTAACTACATGTCTTTTGTTTGAGAAGAAATTAGAGATTATGTTGTTTTAATTGAACTCATATTGTCTAGTTGATATCAAATGCACTTCTGCCCTGCATATTGAACCTTCTTGGATTCTGGTTCCTGGCGTAGTCCTTACTTTGAATTTTAATATCTATGTGGCATCATAAGCACATTTTACAGTTTACATCAGCCCCAATAGATCACAGGAAGCATACATTACAAAGCACTGGTGAGCATTCATGTTAAACTTGCTGGGTGTAGCTTTTATCTTGTTCATTTTTGGTTCTAAGCATCAGATCCACACACCTTTCTAAGCTGACGTTTTGTATGTTGATATATGGTTATGTCCTTGCAAATAGTTTCAAAGGATCTCTTGCCTTAATGACAGTCTTGCTTGATCAAGATTTGTGAATACAACGCATCTATGTGAACGTTGAATCTATAAACTCTACATGGTAGGGTAGTTGTGTTGGATTTCTAAGCATTACTTAATTTCAATCAGCTTTACATTATAAATTATTTGCTTAGGCATACAGATTATGAATTTAAAAGTGATATATCTGGGCTAATATGGGCTTAGCCTCCTCTCCTCCTGCTTGATCACCCCCTCAATACTAAACATGATGGATTTTTTTTTTCACACAGGAAATGACAGCTTTATATTTATAAAACTGTCTTAAATCGACACTTGATTACATATGGCGGACAGAGTATCATGAGACTTTATCAACACTTTTCCAACATCAGGCTCACAAAGGAGCTATCCAAAAACACCTCTTATCCAAGAGTAAGGTGAATACTATTAGTCTTAGTTACCTCTTCATACATGTTCTGTAACATAGTACTCCTAATGAGGGCTACAAAAATCTACAACAAAAACCAGATAAGACAGTAGATCAGTAAAGACTCAATATGCCGGAGTCCACAGGGCATCCCTCTAATATTTCCTCCCAAACAATCTTGCCTCCCACAAGACCAATGGCCCGCTTCGAGAGGTCATCTGCCAGGGAGTTATATTCCCTATAAATGTGATGGAAGTGGAGATTGTTGAAAAGACAAAAGACCCTTTACTTGGCCCAACCAATGTAAAAGCTCAACAGAATGTATAGTGTGAATCCCTGAAGCCCAATCCACAATGGCCTTAGAGTCTCCCATCACATGCAGCCCACGAAAATGCCTTTTACTAGCAAAATATAATAAACCCCACAGTGCAAGAAGCTTGGATCTAGTATTTGTACCTTGGCCAGAATCCATACGAAGCCAAAAAGAGTGATTCAGATCCATCCTAACAACAATGCCTGCCCCACAGAATCCATTCTTTTCTGCTCCATTGAAGAAACCTACCAAAGCGTCATTTATAACCGGAGGATAACATATATTCCTATGCACAGCCTTTTTCACAGAAGCATCAGGGAGCACAGAATATGAGCAAGCCTCAGTAAGAATTCAAATGTGTGCCACAGGTATATTTTGAAAAATATGATCATTCCTGGCACACCAAACCTCCCACATAAGAATCAGTGGGACTTCAAGTGGCAGCTGAAGCTTCATTGACCAATTCATCAGGGTGTCCACAATACAAGTATTTACCCACTGCCATTAACCCACTGCCATGAACAATTGAGACTACTACATAGTGACTGCCTAGTCTGCTGAAAAAACTCAACAGTCCCCAAAAATATGTTCTGCCGTCTCCAGTGCACATCTTCTGGGCCCAATAAAGGCACCGTCTCCAGTGCATTGTGACAGTGCACATCTTCTGGGCCCAATAAAGCCACGACGTTGCAAAAGGAATCCCAGGTAAGAATTTTGTGATTTAGACATAATCAACTGCAATATTTTAACTTGCTCGAGATCTTCACTTTCCATAATGCAGTATGCCACCACAAATGCTCAGGCTCCCAGCGTTGTTATATTTTAACTTGCTCGAGATCTTCACTTTCCATAATGCAGTATGTCACCACAAATGCTCAGGCTCCCAGCGTTGTTTTAACAAAACATGATATGCCAAATTTGCTGACACAACACCGGTATGTTTATTAGCCGCCCATACCAACTGATCACAATCCGTCGACAAGACAATACCTGCATCGTAGAGGTTTTTAGTATAAGTCTCCCATTCCATTGCCAGATCATCGGATAGCCCTAGATCTTGCGAAGACATCCAACAAGGTTCCATATTCACCCCCACAGCATATATCTGTTTTAACACGACCAAATTCCTGCGGTGTAACTGTGGCATGAGGGCCAGTGTTAATTGAAATTGTTTGATACCCAATAACGGATCCAGGCCGATGCATATAATACTGCCTCTCCCGGCTTGCCAACAAAGGTCGTGGATAATATGAGGTAGTGTAGTCATTAGACTTAGCCAAACAGCCAATGTGGAGGAAGTCTTAAATTTTGCTTCCTGAAGCCATAAATCCAATGGAAGTCTGCGCAAATACTTTGTTTTAATGATATGTCCCCATAAACCAGTATTTGTAAGTTCTCTCCACAAACTCTTTGCTTGATCCCCCATCCGCCCCAAGCCTTAGGCTTCGAGAGAGACTCCCATCCCGATAAATGAAACTTAGTATTTGCTTTAATGATATGTCCCCATAAACCAGTATTTGTAAGTTCTCTCCACAAACTCTTTGCTTGATCCTTGATCCCCAAGCCGTAGGCTTCGAGAGAGACTCCCATCCCGATAAATGAAACTTATTGCTGTCATATGTTCCTGTCCATAAGAAATGATGTTGAAGGGCCGATAGGACCCCTGCAGGGAGACAAAACAGTGAAAACCAATATACATGAATAGATTGTGGATTTGTTTTTTGCTGTGAGGCTTTGGTAGCATTTTCATTATGAAGGTCTTCTAAGCCCGTGTCCAAGTGAGTAATGTCAATATGTAATATGTAACGAGGATGAAGCCACTTTTAAATATATGTTTATCAAGAAGTCGACACACTACTTGTATTTCTCCGAAGGACTGTTGATAAATGGAGTGGTAGTCGACACGATGGAGTTTGCTTTTCTAACCACTTGTCTCTGAGAGCATATAAACCATGGAATAATGCTACTGTTCATGGTTTGCAGTTCCAAGACTCTAAGCAAACTTGAGAGCTAGAGATCCGTGGCTGGCGGCAGCGATGGTGCAAATTTTGGGTTCCCCTGGTCCACACTATGTCTCGGGGTGCACAGATGGTGATCGTGGAGTGAGTTCTAGGAGCACATATTTTGGATGTGTGGACCATTATGACAATAATAGTGCTATGGCAGCAATTCACGACTTGCCGAAGGTAGAGCAGTAGTAACTCTATAATAATTATTAAGCCTGCGATGAGAAGTTGAGATGAACACGAATGTGGAAATGGAGAGCGTTAGCGAGTAAAGCCAACCTAACATCGTATTAATCTTGGTTGTTGTGGAACCATTTAAAAAGAAACAAAGGGAAACCATAAGGAGGCAAGTCAAATGCGATGCTAAAATCAAAAGGAAAAACCTATTTCAATTTATATACATTTGCAATTGAATGATGTTTGTAAGCTTATGGTTAGAATCTCTTCAAAGTTCACGATGCTGGTAAACTTATGGGTAGAATCTCTTCATAGTATGATAAGTTGACGCGGGGATTTTTGAGGAGTTTGTTATCAAAATTAGCAAGTAGATATACTCTCTTTCCTAAGAAATGTTTACTGATGTAAGGGCATTGGCATAAAGATTTAGAGTTCCCACGCCCTAATGTATCATGGGCTTGATCACATACAAGGACTAGGTCATCTTCACCGAATGAGCAAGGCTGGACTTGGTGGTCATACTAAGCTTTGGAATGTTTTTTGCAGCTTTGTTATTTGTAAAGAAATGCAATGGTTTTTGTTCACTTGTTCCAATGTGACTAGTCTTTGCTCAAGAGCAATGGTATCCATAAGAAGTTTGATATCAAAATGGAGGGAGGTGACTTCACATTCAATGGGTAAAATTGCCTCTATGCTATAAATAAGATGAAAGGGTTTGAATCTTGCTAGAATCCTTGATAGATGTCTTGTCGGCCAACAAGGTAGAGAATATCATATGATTCCAATTAGATTTGTGTTTATCGACTATCCATTGTAGCATGGTTTTGAGGACCTTATTTATGGCCTCAACTTGGCCATTACCTTGCAGATAGTGTGGAGAGAACTTGTGCACAAAACCTAAATGCAAGACAACCCTTGGAAGACTTTGTGTTCAAAGTGCGTACCATGGTTAATTAGAGACCAACTACTTAGGGACACTAAAGCATAGTAATAACATTATTAAAAAAGAATCGGGCTTCTATGGTTGTAGTGTTGTTGAAGCTTAGCATGGTTTCAACCCACTTCGTGAAATAATTGATGGGATGTGCTTGGGGTCATTGGTGGATGTTGGATGACAGTCCATAAAGTTGATTTCTCACTTGCAAAAAACACTAACAATGAATATGTGTGAAGAGAAGCTAGGGGAGCTCTAACCTTGTGGGCATACATTTCACAATTAGAACACTATTTGTTGGCTTGGATGTAATAAAGAGGCCAAAATTAACCAAATCGAACAATCTTCTTAGTAGTGGCCATCCCTCAAAAGTGGTCACCATGGGTGCCATTGTGACAATTATTTAAGACCTATTTCAAAGGCCAAAAATAACCAAATCGGACAATCCTTTGAGTAGTGTCCATACCTTAAATGTGGTCACCACATGCACTGCTATGACATTTATTCAAGACCTTTTTTTTAAATGGTGGTTCACCAAAGGCTACATCCACTAGTAAATATGCTAGCACTTCTATTATAGAGAATTAAGGAATGGCTAGAATTACATGACATGCATTTAAGACTTTGTGACAATGATGTAGAATAGTTTATACTCCATGTTTATAAATGATATCACTAATGAAGAGATATTGAGGAGCTTGGTAATGTACATATGTCATTGATTGTGTCAAGAAATACGAGGAACAAAATTTTGTGTGTACAAACAAACTAAAATATTGTTGTACCAAGGGTCATTTGACAAAATGACAATAGTATGCTCAACAAGGAGATTGTCGTTAGAAGGACGGTATATTGCGTTAGTGGGCATACCATTAATGAACTCAACAAGTTCTAATGCTTTCTTACTGTTGATGGTAGTAAACTCAAGGTTGTATTGGAGGATCAAAATCCAACATGAAAACTCACCATTAATAACTTTTAAATAGAAAAGACCATGCCCAAGGCTAAGTTTTCATCATGATTATAGGCTAATGGTAGTCCTAATAGGTTCTTAATTATGTAGTAGATGTCATGTTCACAACCATCCTTCTCTTTTTGAACTAACATGCTAGCCACTGCGAATTGCAACACAAAGACACAAGGATGTAATCCTTGTTAAAGTCACAAGGGATTTTCAAAGGAGCAAATTTAAGCAAGTGATTTGATACACAAATGAATTGAACTTGGTCATCCCATACAAATGGTATGTCAAAATGAAATACACACAAAAATCCTTGAGTGGATGTAGCATAATCAAGAACAAATTTATAAAGATAAATTTCTGCTTGGATATTTGAAATTGGGGTAGAGTCTCCGGTGGAGGCAGCTCAAGAATGGCTTGAACCTTCAATGGGTCAATGATAATACCTCTTTTGGAGATAATGAACCCCAAAGGTGACAAACCATACCACCAAAAACAATCTTGAGTGGGTTCAAGTGGATTTTATACTTTCAACACAGAAGGAAAATAATGTGAATGCGTTCTAAGTGTTGCAGTTGTTTCTTTGAATGAGTTGTGAGGTCATTGAGGTAAGTAATGATGGCATCAATAAATTCGTGACAAAAAAATGAATTGGCCCATTGAAAGGCTTTAACATTCTTCAATTCGAAAGGTATATTAAAGTGATAAGAAAAAGTGCTTCATGGGACAGTGAAGGCGGTTTTATACTAGTCTTGTAGATGAATTTGTATCCCATCCACAAGGGATAGGACCTCATTATTTAGACAATCATCAATAACTTAATGAAATGCATAGAATAATTGTTTTGTGACATACCTTATTAAGATCATGAAAATCAATTCAAACACAAATGGTGTCGTGTTTCCCATTCATCTACAATGCCTTTGTTGTCCATTGTGTTAACAAGGATAGGATTAGACACCCAAGATGTGCAAGTGATTGTATAAATGAAATTGGCTTGGTGGAGCTTGTCAATTTTTGCTTTGATGGTAGGATCCTTGGTGGGAAGACTAGGTCATCGTGAACATGAGATGCATTTGGCCATGTGTTAATATGATGCTTAACATTGTCAGGATCAAGTCTGAACATTTTTTAAGAAATCCATGAGAAAATGTCATGAAATTCTCGGAACAAATATTTATAGGCAACAACCTCTTCAAATGAATAAGATCTCCAAGAAGAATGTTGACATAGAGAGTAATAGAAATGTCCACCTTGATAGCGGAATAAATGTTTTCCATGTTGCCTGCCTTATAGGCATCTTGACCATGAATCAAATTTTGAACCAATCAACATGTCTTGACGGTATAAAATTGGCTTTGCTTCAACAAAATATTAGTTGGAGGAGTTATTAGGGGTGAATGGATCCCTAGGAAGGAAACAAGGTTGATGATGCATATCATCCTAAAGATAACCAGTTGATATCATGGCTTTTCAGATATCTTCATTTGTGTGAAAACATTGGGCTACTTTGATCCACGGTCATCGAGTATAAATATCGAGGTGGTTGAAGAGATAATGATGTTAAGGATGGAAACACTATTGACTTTATAAAGTGGTGAGGTATGGCTTGCACAAGAAACACCAACATATGATGATATGGACAATGTGGGGGAAAAATCCACCCATGGTGAGGTCAAGGCCATAGAAATAACTAGTGGAATGTTCAAATGGAAGTTTGATGAAAATGAAGAGTTACAAGAGGACAGGGAGCCCATTAAAGTGGAAATGTAACAAAGGAATATAGAATCCACTACATTTGTATTAAGTTGAGGTACTACTCGTTGCATAGAGCTGATATGGAAAACATTATAAGGGTAGATCAAAACTTAGGAAGTTTAGGACAATTATGTGAATAAAGGGAAAACGTGTCATAAAAGACAACGATGGTTGATACACAATGACTGGTTCTCTTCTTTGTTGAATCACGAAGAGGGACTTTTACCTTTTATAATATATCCAATGTGTAAGACAAGACAAGATACATATACAAATGAATCTCCTTCATTATAAATAGGATATAAGATGATCACGATGTAACCTATCAGTAAGTTGACCTAACCATATCGAAGATACTAATAATGAACGAGGGTTAGGGCCTTAACTTCATCATAGTTTTCGAGAGGGTAGAATTCCTCCTTGAGGGCATAAAAAAGTCGCCCAAGTGGGTTTTGTCTTAAATGGTGTAGACTCCTCTTTGACACATCTCTTCTAGTAACCATCCCCATTAGAGCGAATTTGGGGTCTAAAATGGGCCTTCTAAGAGAACGAGCCATTGATGCATTAGAATTTGAGAACCAATAGAATTTCAAGAAAACGAGTCAACTATAATGGTTGGCTTGATATATTTGTCATAAAAAACTATTTTTTAATTCATATATTCAGCTTATCTCCTTGTGGTTTTACTCAAATTTTGAGTGGAAGCACTCGTTGGATGCAAAATTCATTTTCGCGTTCAACGACTACCCACACTGCATACTTTTGATGGACCCCACTCCATGAAAAACAAAAAATGCATAACAAAAAAAATATGTTACTTTTGCATCCAACGAGTGCTCCCTCTTGAAATTTGAGTAAAACCATAGGGAAATAAGTTGAAAATACGAAAATAGTAGTTTTTGGTTTTTTTCCTTCAAAATTTATAACTATTATTTTCCTTAGGAGACCCATTTTAGACATCAAATTTTCTCTAATGACTAATATTTGACATGTGGTAGGGACTTAAGGAGTGTGAAGGTGATGTTTTCACTATTGGAAAAAATATTGAATAGAGTAAAACCCTCTTAAATAGATTTAACAATTTCTCCAAAGCATTTGCATCTATTTGGTCATCAAATAAATGAATGCTAAAGTTAACTTGTACCTTGAAGGGTGTTGCATCTCAAAAATGGTTTCCAATTGAAGGTGTCTCCATCGTCATTGACAATGGTCAAAGGATCCAGGTTAAATTAATTATCATTTCATTCCTTTGTCATGTAAGGGCTTTTTCTAGTAACAACTTGATAGGATCTCCTACTTTGTCATCTCTCTGTTCTTCTTCCATGGGAAGCTTCTTGAGTCAATGAGAAATGACACGGTTCATAAAGCTTTATTCAAGAAAAATCATGAATGAACCCATAAATAACCAAAACAACAGAGAGAAAACATGGCCAAAATGCCTCCTTATAATTTTTACAATGAGTCCACTTTAATCTAATTTCCCAAAAGAGCTTAATAAACTAATGTGCACACTACTAAGAGGATAGAAATGAAATGTAAAAGAATGCAATTAATATAAACAACATCAGCCAAAATATGGCAAGAGAGAGTGTTCCTTTCCATAAGCATCCATGTTCCTTATTGGTTAACCTGTTTAGATTGAAAGTGTTCTCACTTTCCTCCTAAACACCGAAATACACCAAGAAGTGAAAATAGATTGTAGGATATAACATTCCAGGTAGAGGGGTGAATAACAAAGAGAAATGGAGTAGAGAAATTATTAAGTTGAGATATGTGACACTTTCCTCCTAGTTTAGGAATGGCTTTAGATAGAGGGAAATTATTGGACTAAACTTTTCTTTCGATGTTGAGTAGTGAACTGCAAGATTTTGCATTGCAAGAACCTTGGAACAATTACGTGATGAATGATTCTTATAAAGACCTACCTAGGTTGTAACCAAAACATTGTTATTTGCTTTTGGAACTAGATGATTGTAACCATATGTTATTTCTATATGTTGGAGAAGCTGATATAGGTACATGAAAGTGGTCTTCATCTTGCCTGCCTACATTGGCCCTCGTGTCTTTAAAATTAAGTTTACTACAATGGTTTCTCAAAGGTGGGAATGATTTCTAAAAGTTATTTTTATGCTCATAATGTGGTTGTGTTGTGACAATCATATTTTCTACATTGGTCATAAGTGCTAGTAGGAGAGATAAAAGGATGTGCAACATGAGTGCATGATGAATATTGGAGAGCCCAACAGTGTTGGAGCCTTGCTATGAATGCTTATGAAGGGGTATAAATGGATTTGGAAAAAGGTGAGAGGTGGTTGGGTGTAGGCACATGGCAACAATATCTTGGGGTTGGGGGAGGTAAGTGGTGGAGGAGAAAAGGTGATAGTTTGAGGGATGATTTGTTGGGTATGTTGATGAGGCCAAACATAACAAGAGTGGGTGGTGCAAGAAGGTGGGGAAGGGGTGGCATGAGACAACAATACTTGGGGCATGGATGAGGTAAAATTTTTAGGACAGAGGTTGAGGTTTACGGGTTGAGGGTGTTTGGAATGAATGAGTTCTTGGTGCTTAAGTACTAGACAATTTGCAAAGGAATGGGGAGAGCTATGGTGATGGTGGCACCATTGATCAGTGGGAGGGAAGAGCGTTGTAAATGGAAAGAGTTTTGAGAGTTAGTTTGCGTTCCATGGTTAGAGAAAGGATAACATCTTGGTCAAATGTAGGACTCTCAAATAATTCAACTTCATGGCGAAAAATAGCTAATAACCCAAAAATGAATTTAAGGATGAGTACATCTTTTGCGATAATGATGTGGAGATGGAATTGAAGTTTGGTGAATATCTCAATGTAATACTAGATAGTTTGATCTGAAATTTGGTGAAGATATCAATGTAGTGCTAAAATTTTTTGCATAGTTGCAACCAATGGCACATCAAATCCTGCAGGTACCCTATAGGGTAAAAATTCCTTCAAAGGGCTTGGAAAAAGGCATCCCAAATGGAAAGCAACGTAGAATCGAGATGGCCTTTAGAGTGAGACTGACACATGTTAGAGTGGTGTTTTCTATATGGCATTCAATGAGTTTTAGGTGCTAATATTTAGTTATGTTTGGATATTGATTTAAAATATGTAGTGATGACATGGATACATGAGTCAAGAATCTCACATTGCATTTGGCTTCCATATTTGGCTAGGGATATGCATGTGTAGAATTAAGATGCAATTTAGAGTGAGACTGCCACATGTTAGAGTGATGTTTTCTATGTGGCATGCAATGAGTTTCAGGTGCTTATATTTAGTTATGTTTGGATATTAATTTAAAATATGTAGTGATGACATGGATACATGAGTCAAGAATCTCTCCTTGCATTTGGCTTCCATATTTGGCTAGGGATATACGCATGTATAGTTGGAAGATGAGTGTGGGAGCTTGAGGTTGTGTGAATATAGCTTCTGTGATGGCAAGATCAAGCTCTTGGATTGCATGAGAATGAGGTGGCTCAATATGATTCTAGTGGGGTGGAGAGGGAGGCATGGTGGAAGGCTATGAGAATGCTTTAATTAATGCTAAGATGTGGATTAGATCATAGGGGGAATAGGAAGCTTTCAACAAAGGATTTAACACCAACAATAAACCAAAACATTAGATAATTTATCGCTAGCAGGAAACCGCGTGAGACAAGGATTTATCACCAGCAATAAGAGTTTTTACAATTTTCTCATAGCCATTATGTGTTGTAGAAAGAATAGTTTGATATCCTTCGCAAATATATATTACCGACCTTACTTTTTCACTAACTTGTAGATACAAAGTGAAACAAAAATCAAATTGGAGGGGATTGAGCATCACATTCAACATTCAACCAAACCTTAATAACATGGAAACCAAATGGAATAATAAGAAATTCCCCTTATGTGCGACATTACCATTTCAAAAGTTCTAAAGCTTCATCAAATTAATCTTGGTACAAATCATCCTACCAATAAATACCAAGATTTTCAATGCACAACTTTGAAAATCTACGGGCCACAGTAAAGGAATGTGAAAGTCCATATGTTCAATTTTCCTTCTCAAATTTAGAGCATAGGTGTAAAATAATACCGATGGAAATAACAATTTGAAGGGAATTGATCCAATTGCAATTTGATTGACATCCAAGGTTATTGGAAACCCAAAGAAATAAAAGAAGATATTGAAGACAATTTTTTATAGTATATAATCTATCTTAGAGTCCATTGTTATCAGTAAAGAGGACCTTCAATTCAAATTGGTAGGTGAAGAAGAATTAGGGTACATCGATATTTGAATTGAACTATTTAGTTTTTCTTTTTTTTCAATAGAAAGAGGGACAAACTGGCACAATATTTCTTGTAATCTTAACATGAGCTCCATGCCTAGGGTTTTTGGAAACTCTAAATAAAAATTTCATAATAAAATCCACTACACAATCTCTTTGTAGATGAATCTAACTGAATCTAATCTAACAACAACTAACTAGTTGAATCTAACCCTTATACAGAGCGGGTTCCTTCTATTTATAACATCTACAAGACCACACAGGGTCAACTAAGTACAACTCAGTTATTACAGACTCAAGTAGCTACAAAATATCTCTGTTACATTAAATGTCAGCCCATACTTTTGTTGATAATTTGTAAATAGGCAAGAGCAATTTCACTTTAGGGATACAAAATGCATACATAGTGGGTGGATGTGATGGGGACATAGATATCGTGGGCATGAAATTGTGTTGAATAGGTAGTGGAGAAACATGTAATCCTCTAGATGGGTTCTAAGTGGGATATAAAACCACTTGTCCATGGTAAGAGTGATGTGAGCCTTGTTTTTTTTATTTAGATGGAGTAAATTTCCCTCCTTAAGTTTAGATGTGTCCCCTCTAGGGTTAAAATTATATCAAGGTTTTAGAGAAAAGTATTCTCCAACGGAATCAAATGACAAACCTGAAGAAGATAAACCTATGTATTATATAAATTAGATGACTATAAATATTGGTAACAACTAAGACGATCAATATGTTTTTTCTTATATCCAATCTTGAACAGTCCTAGTGATAATGGTTAGCTTGCTATGTTCAAGCACAACATATATGTTAAGGAAAAAAATGGTAAAGAAGGAAAATCATAGTCCATGAAGCACACGCTTCCTTGTCATGGCGTTGTATCTTTCCCATCATGCCAAACAACTAATTTTTTTTATCTTCCATTGTGAGACATCACTAAGAACCCTAGGTGTGATTTCTAAAAAAAAGTAGGGTTTTGTCTTCCTCTAGAGAGCTAAGTGGAGTATGTTGGATGGAAAACTTGTGTGAGAAAGACCCTAGAGAGATCGTTGGTTAGTTTAGTACACAATCTCCATGGGTCTGATTCACGAGAGAGTGGGAGAGCAGGCCTAGACTAACTGATTTATCTAAGAAAAATCATGAACGGAACAAAAAATAACTAGAACAATGGAACCTTTTGTGATCTAGATGTAATTGGAAATATATATTTGAAAAAATATCACTTTTTCTCTATAGACTTTAAAGCTAGGGAATGCCACATGGGGGAGGCAACTAAACTATTTCCTTAACCTTGAACGAATCTACCATAATGTTGCACTTGGATACCATAAAACAAAACAATTGCCTAGACACAACACAAGAGATGCACCTATGCTAATGATCCACGTTGCCCAGGTGTTTGACGGGGGACAACATGTTCGACTGAATGAGTCGAGTCCTGTTATGGTGGAAGCAATTTAGACTATGTCGACAAATCAAAGGAATCATGCAATAAGAATATATTTATAGACAAAATGAAATAATTCAGAACAAAGTTATTTTATTACTTCTCTGTGTACTCTGTTACATGCAACACTTCCTCTATAATACATTAATGTACATGTTTATATAGAGTGTGTTGGAACGCTTGGGTTCCTTCCCATTACGTTAAGTTACAAGAGAATTTGAAACAATTGTAGAAGCACAACCGCCACAATTGACTAGTAGACAAAGCGACAGTCTGTTGGAATCGGTATTCTGTGGTCGATGTTGACGAAGCATGTTGGAGTCATCAATGTCGATGAGTTATGCTGTTGTCGGTTCTGGTAGTTCTCAGTCACCGTATTCGACAAGTGATGTGAGAAGTTGACTAGGACTAAGCCAACTAGTCGAACAAGCCAATCGACTTCCTAGATGGATCAACTAAGTCAAATGAACTCTAGAATATTGACATGTTTCAAATGCTACACAAAGATGCTTTAGGCGATCATCCCTTCACTTTATTTGAGTGTCTAGATCGTCCATTGAAGCTAGGACAATAAGCTTTATGTCATGGAATGTATACAATAGGACCTATTGGAATGTGGATCCAATAGTTTTAAGGTCGAATGCCATTTTTTTGTAGGAGAATGTGCCCCAAGGATAGATGAACACGATATTATGTTGACCTTTGGGATGGATCTGAATATGATTATAACTAGACAATGCATCCACAAACAAGAAGCTTTCATTTTTGATGAATTCATCGATGATTTGATTGATAAATGGTGTGGCCCTAGTTATCCTTTAGGTATTATTTTTCCAGATCCCAAAAGTTAGTACATATGTGAATAGTTCCCTATTTTTTAATCCATAGGAACTGGCTAGTTTGAAACCTATTCGGTTATGGGAATGAGGTAGGTAGAACTAACTTTCAATAGTTTTTCCACCTCTATCTTAATGGAGGTTTTCTTGTGATGATTTACCTATTGCATCTTTTGTTGAACAATCTTTTCATTTTCATACATTTTGATCTCATGTTTGATGATATGGGGGTCTATACTTGGAATTTCCTCATAGGAACAAGCAAAAATGTTGCGATATTCCTTGAAGAAAGTAATGTAAGTTTGAATTTATTCAAGGAACAATCTGATTCAATCAAGACATTCTCAATAATTCCAAGTTTGTTATAAATATTTATTGACATAGTTTTTTAGATATTTTCTCTCAGAATCCCTATTGACATTGGAGACATAGATCCTGACCATCATCCTACAAACATTGTTCTAGATTTTCAACTTCCACTTGTTGTAGATTATGTTTTCAACATGAAGAATCACACAAATCATCAAGGATACACCACTTCATACCTCATTTCTAAGAAGGTCAACTCCACATACCTCATTTTCCCTCTCACATACAAGCATTGGAGGCTAGTGCTTTGGTTGTTAGGAGGAACAATAGGGATTCATAGTGATATATTTTTTAGACTGTGATTTGTTTCATATGATCATTTGTATGGTGTGCATATTATTTTTGTTTAGAGTGATGATACATTTTGGTTTCCTATTATCATGGAGTGGTTGAAATGGTTTCCTATTCTTATGGAGCAGTTGGGATCTTATTCCTAACTACTAGCTCTATTATTGTATTCAATTACTAGTTTTTAGGATCATGTTGAATTATTCTCTCCAAGTTTGTTGATTTGGTTTTCTCCATGTAAGGATATATAAGCTAATGATTTCTTAGTGAAAATTAGTTAGAGATTTGGTATTTCACACCTTGTGTCTAGAACTCTTCTCATGTTGTGGGTATTCCCACATTAAGAAAGTTGGGTTATGATTGCAAAAATACAACTAGTTGATTGCTACAATCTATTCCTTGATGAGGGAATATGATAAGCCAAATACCGACGATACCACAATTTTCATGGAATGAGTCTAGCTATTTCCTAAGAGGAGGTTATAGTCTAACAAAGTGTCGAAAAACTCAACCTATATAATACCAAATTCACCCCCAAGTTCAACTAGGAATGAGGCTATGATCCCTTGAGGTCTAAATGAGTGCATGTCAAATGCTAACACAATTGTAGGAGAATACACAATCTCAAGGGAGCCCTGGTCTCTCCAACATGATAAGGACATTACACAAGTTTTGAATATTTTTCTCCCTCGGGATAAGACTTGAATTTGAAAAGTGACATAGTGGGAATGTCATGTCTTGTAGTTGTTTAATTTTGAATATTATAAGTTTAGAGTTAGAAGGATGGAATGTGCTAATGGATGCCAACGATTCCTTCCATTATGTAAGGAAACTTTGAATCACCTCAAGGGTAGATATATAATAGATAGCTTGGACTCAGGATATTCAACAATGCTATAGTTTTGATTTTCCTAAGCATTACTAGGATTATGTGCCACCTTCCTTCATGCTCCTTTCAAAATGCATGTCATTAAATCAACTTTCGTTTTTTTTAATTATAGCGGGCTAGTATGTGGAGATGTAGATGCTTCCGAATCCTTGGATCTAGTGTTAAGAGCATTGCAGTTACAAGCTCTAGTATGGATATTAACTTCTTTCTCACACATTTATATGCTTGTGTTTGATGGATTTTCCCCTTGTGGAGGGGCATCTTGACCGCCCCCTTGTGGAGGTGAAGGGTTATCTTGTATGCCAACGATCATTTTTTGGTCTTGTGGAGGAAAAGAGTTGGTAAGCACATCATGTTGTTGTTGGAAATCTCATTGTACTAATAATGATTGAGCCTCTTATAACTTGGGGCATTAATGTGTTAAATTATCATCCTTACAAATATTGCAAGAAAACTTGACTTTCTTCTTATCCTTTATATCCTAGTTAGTGTTGTTATTGTTGTTCATGCCAACCCATTATTTGGAATTCTCATTATTTTCTTTATTATTTCCTCTAGTTTGTTAGCTACCTTTATAATCACATGGATGAAAATAAATGACTTTAGATAATTGCATGGGGATTGAGGCACTAATACCGCTTTTAGCAATTCTAGACATGTTTGAATATAAGAGAAATTGTCCCATTTGTCTTAGCACTTGAGAATATTTTCAACAAAATGTATCAGACCATCAACATGGGGTCCAAGTTTGGGTTTTGTGGGATTTGTTTTGGTCCACAATGCTTTGGATAGAATATCATAAAGAACCATAGTTTGTGAATAAACCAAATCTAGTTGTTGGAATCTTATAGTATCCTGCTCTTCGGTAGTGACCCCTAACAAGGTCATGTCCTTAGTGATATCAGGTAACAATTATTTTACAAACAAATCCATAAAAACTCAATGATTGAGGATTTGTGCTTTAATCATTCAACATCTTCTTATCCATTCATGTATATGATTAGAGATTCGAGTGTACGTGTCCTATCAAAATGGTGTCAATGTCTTTATATCTATCTCATAGCAGACGAGCAACTAGAAATGTGTCAAAATTCATTGCTAAGGTGGAAAATTCATTGTATGTCGGGCATGGAAGCTCAATATACCATGTTGAATTTATCCCAATTAAAGTGCACTGGAAAAGTTCAAGTCTATATCTATCATCCATAAATGAGTTTGAAGAACACTAGATATGAAAAGGTCATAACATGATTAGTAGGGCCTTTAACTTTGAATTTAGGGATGTTTGATGGAAACTTATTGGGTACCAAAGGCAAAATTTGACTATGTAGCACCAGGTCATTAGTTAATTTTGTCAAATTAGGGAAACTCAACATTACTAGAAATGACAATTTATATTGGGAAAACAAATTCTAATGGCTATGGGGTTGTCCCATCCTTGGATTTTTCCACTCATAAATCTATCGCCTGGTATGTTTCCAAAACCTAGGGTGAAATGTTGATTTGTAAAAAAAATAGTGTTTAGCAAGAAGGAACCACTCAACATGTTTCCCATGTTCTAGAAAGTTATGCTTCCAACTGGTATGTTAGAAGATGGAATGAAGCTACTTCCTAGGGATGATATTGACATAGGGATGTGTCCCTCACCAAATGAGAATGGAATGGATGAAATTATTGTTGTTATTTTTGGATTATGGAAACTTGATGATGCACCGATATTAAAGGTCAACACCCCAAAGCATGAAATCTTGAAAGGGAAGTAACCACTATTGTGAGAAAAAGAGGTTAAAGGTCCAATTCCACAAATCAGAGTTACTAATGGAGTAGGATCGATTTGATAGAAATTTAGATTATAATGGAACTAATAATATAGAAATTGGTAGATGTGGAGGTGTTAGTGCCCCCAACACCTGAAGTATTTTTAACCATTATGAACCACTAGTGTAACAGATTTGAATGCGTGACAATATGCTTGTACGGAAATTAATGTATCTGTAAAAGAAGTTGGGGTCAACAAGGGGTGGATTAAAATGATTCCAAGTCAGATCAATGATATCCTTAATATCAAGTGGGCCAAAATCATCACAAGGAGGAGGGGCTAGGGCCCTTTCAGGGATATATTTGTTTGAATCCCTTTGATTCCCTTTTGTTGATAGCTCCTCAGATTTGGGAATTTGTTGTAAGTTATGTCCCCTTGTAGGACTACTGAAAATAGTTTGGGTCTCCTCTTTTGATGCGACCATGGATCAAGATTATTTAACCTCTACATTGTGGAAGGAGACTTTGCGCTTTCAGGAGATTCTCCTAGTATCCAACATCGATGAAGTGGTTGGTCTACCAATTTGAACTAATAGTTTCAATAAAAGTAACTGACAAACAAAACTTGGGCTCTCTAATCATTAACCAAAGAGAATTCCACTAAAAATATCCTTAAGGTTGAAAACAACCAACAAACTTGTGTTCCAATACTAACTCAAGGTGGTTAGGACCTGAAATTTAATTAGTGAAGAGCTAATCAACAAAACCATTCAGGATTAGGCTTGACAATATTAGGGTCCAAGTCCAACTAGAAAAGGAGTGAGAGATATTTACAGTCACCCGCACATAAAAATCACCCAAGGGGCAAGTATCCTCGCCAAGATAGGAATCCTCTATGAAGCTAATAGTGTTATATTTTTAAAAGTTTTATGCCTAATAATAAGAAGATCATTGTGTTGGGATACTTGTGCACAACGTGACCCAGGTTCAACAACAACACAAAACCAAAAAAACACCCAAAGACATCGGCCCGGTAGAGCAAGCTCAGCCAACAACACCTGCGAGGCAGGCGTAGTCTCACTCGAGATATCTTAATGTGTAACTGCCAGAGCCATGTTTCCACAGTTAGCGAGGGATTACAATCCCTTGGCATGCAGACAAGGCGCTCAACAAAGATGGAAGGATGGAGTCTTTCACTACTCGACAGAGGCGCAACAATGCGCCACAACCAGCGTGCGATATAACCTTATCCAACTGGTGCAATAGTGCGATGCAACTGATTCCTTACTAGTAAATGATCGTGATGCGACTTATATTATGACTTACTAGTGTTTAAACATGAACTAATCCACAATTCTTCATTGATTCTTAGATATCCATTCATTCACTGCTTATCAGTATTGCGACATTCATTCAAGCAATAATAATAAATAATGCAAGATAATCAAACATTCAACATTAATAGTTAAACATTTAACACGACATTCAATCATTCATTAACACAGGAAATAACTTGGAAACCCATATGGGAAAAACCACCAAGGTTCTCTTCATCTGGCATGAGAAATATAGGTAGAACCTTGCAGTTTGTGACTTACAGACTGTTTTAAAATATGTCTTTTGGATTAGACTCTTCTTTCTCTCATGCTCTCTGGTTTATTCTTCTATCTACTCCTACCGATTTGCACACAACCTGGATCAACTCTTTTATTCTACTATCTACGCACTCAGCTGCAGAATGACTCTACAACACGGTTTTCCCACTCAGCTGCAGATCCACGGCTTAACATCCTTCTACTATTAGAATCCTCTCTGATCTCTACACAATACTCCTACTCTTACCAAATCTTAATGAAGCTAACCCTTATATAGAGAGGGTTCCTCTTACTTATAGAAATTACAAGACCGCTCAAGGTCGACTAAGTACAACTATTTATTACATTCAGAAGTAGCTACAAAATATATTCTACTACATTGATGATAGGACATAGTGGCCGAACAACGTCCTACATTTCATTGATCATGGTCATAACTAGCCGCGTAAACGTCTTTCAGTCTACTTGTACAGGTCATAACTAGCCGCAAAACTGTCCTTTAGTATTCTGCCGGCTCAAGCTCCTGCAGTACTTCTTGACCTCCACCTGTCTAACCTTTACTCTTCTACCCACCTATTTAGGTAGTCTTTTTCCTTCTTCGCACTGATCTATGTCACAACTTCCTCTCTTCTACGCTTGCTTTCCATCCTTTAACTGCTTTTCCCTGTCGCACGCCTGTTTTCCCTGTCTTGCGCTTGCGCTTCATATTCTTCCTTGTGCACTTTTCTTGGCCCAAAAGGCCCCCAAAACTCACACATGGATCATCTTGAGCCACTAGGAAAATTTAGGATTCTGGCGCAGGATGCGCCACAGGACCAACCTTGTCCTGAAATTTCTTCAAAATTCCTTACACTCGGGAAACTTCCTTGTGTAGCTCTTCAGCCTGCTTCTCCAATTGTTCCACATGGTTGGAACTGATATATTCTAATGATACTTCTTCCAGCAACTTAGATAACTGCTAGATATTCTACTGCATAGGATGAATGAGCCTTGTAACTCTTTTCGCTTCTGAAGAGCGCAATGCAACTTCGTCGTTTCCTTTCTGCTCTTGGTTGTGGAGAGTTTTTACTACCTGCTACAGCTCCTTTAGCTTGACAACCTTTGCAAGCTGCTCCTTGATTGACAGCTTCTTGATATATTCCTTTACCGTACTGATCTTTAAGTCAGCTTGCCATGCATCTTCCTTGTTTTTTTCCACAGCCTCATCATCCAGAAGCAATTCCCATGTCACGGAGACGGCTTCAAATGCCTCAGTGCAGAGTTTTTCTCCTTGCCTTATCCTCTCAATAGCCTCAGACACTATTTTCTTGCGCTCTTCTAACACCTCAGGATATGTTCTTGGTTGTTACTGCTCTTGAAGCTCTTCTACTTGCCTCCTACACTCCACAACAATCTTGGACAGTTGACTGACCTTTGCGACTGCATCTTCGTCTTCCTGGCCTTCTTCGACGAGGAACTTTGTGACTGCTCTTTTGATGGCTTCATCTAGTGTAATCCTACTATTCTCATGCACTTATATTTCCTGCTCCTTTTCCCTAAGGAGGAATTTGCGCTCTTTCACCTTGCTTGTCTTATTTCTCGCCTGGTAATCCAGCGCATTTTCTTGGATCCTGAGCTCTTTCGCGGGCGCATGCTGAATGGCATATACGTCGACCAATGCTAGTTTGGAAAAATCTAGCATTTGTGTCCCCATTTCCTTGATAACATCATCATACTCTTCTGTACCTAACTCCAGTGCTTCCACCTTTAATTCGAGCTTAAGGGGTGGAAACAATAGTGGCACAGCTAATGTATCCCCTGGATCAATGCCATATATCTCAGCCTTAACAGTAGGTTTTACTTCATTGATCTCCTCTGTGAGATTATTGATGTGCTCAGCGATTTTGTTGGCCACTTGCATATGTTGCATACTTAGACCCTCAAGGCCGGTCTTCGCCACTTCTGCGAGCAAGACAATGTCCTCCTTAGCCAAGCTGACTGTATGCATCGTTTTGTCAGCTTTTCACTTCTTGCGCGCATGTGTGCGCTCCTGTTCCTATTATTTTTTCTTGGTTCACATATCCTCATCAGTGGGTGTGTCTTCTCCATCATTGTCATCAGGGTTGTGCTCACTGTCATCTTCCTCCTGCGACCGGTTTCCTTGCCCGTCATCCCCATCATTGTTTAGGTCATCGTCCTGGCCATTCCCCTGATTTCTTGCCTAGTGCATCTGTACATTGACCGGGACACGCCATTCCACAGGCCACTCCTGGATGGCCATTTCCACATAATATTCAGTAATCATGAACAACATCGACAATGCTTGTTTTTCTGGGTCCCGCCATGGTTCTAAAATAATGCTGTGGACACCAGCCTAGAAAATTATGAAAGGGGAATATTTCTGCACTGTTGCGACTCTTACTCTGTGCTGTTGCTTTATTACGTCGTGCAATGCCTATGCGTGTAGAAAGAATTCAAAATTATTGTCCTTCTGTCGGATCTTGTTGTCCTTATCCTCCCATAGGTTCTGATAGTTTGCACCAAGGTAAAGCACTAGGATATCCAACGACTGGTAGTCAGGAGGGTTCGACCAAACAACGAAAGAAATCAAAACCAGGAGCCAGGAGTAGTGGAACTTGGCCTTACTGTCCTCCTGTGCTTGCTACACATCCTATAGCATATCATTTAACAAGTATTGCAATAGTTGAATACCATGCCTGCTGCGCATTGCTATGCCAGCTCCACCGTCCCAGTGGTGCACTCAGTGGTCTGCATCTTGCGCAACAGTTTACAAGATAGGATTTTTGCAGCGAACCTCACAGTGTTGTCAGCTATAGGGGCAATGAGGAATCCTCTACCTGCGCGATGGAAGTCATATTTTTGCTTCATTTTGGTCGTATCTCTGTTTGGGCGTAAATGCGACGCAGTGTCGTCTCCTTGACATGGAAGACCCGTTATTATTGAAATGAGCTCGACATCCACAACATAGGGTCATTTGAGCCATAAGTGTCCTCCGTGAAAACAAACCAGAAGTTGTCGCACATATGTGCTTACTTGCGTGCTCCGACCAAAGTGCGGCATAAGTAGCAGGTTGAGTAGGCCCGCGCTCTCAATACCTCGTGCCCACTCCATTGCGATGACCAACTGTGGCTCAGGAGACATGGATGGAGTTGTGACCATGTATTTTTTCCTCTCCAGCACTGCCTGCTTGCACATATCTATATCCTCAAACTGCGGTTTTACCTGTTTTGGGATTATGTTCATCAATAGAGGTACGTTAGCAGGGATCCGAGGTGTCGCTAAGGAGGAGCGCACTTTCTTTGGAAGCTTTAATTCTGGAGCCTCTTCTCTACTTGGTCAAGCATACGACAACAACATGTTTTGTTCTTTGATTGTGGCACCTACATCTCTTAGCGACGAAAATTCTGGTGCTTCTTCTTCAGGTATGTCCTCAGTGGGTATGTCCTCAGCGGCCTTACATTTCTTTGACTTGACCTAAAGCTTCGATGATTCCGGAATGTCCCTATCCGATGAAAACGGTCACATACCTGTATTGGAATATTGACGGGTGGATTTTGAACTGGGGCCGCTGCAGGGGCCGAACTAGCTGTAGGAACTTCCTGTGGTCTTTGTTGCACCATTGTCTCGAGTTATTCTTCGAACTACTGAACCTCTGGCGACGTGATATCTTCAGCAATCGGGCACGGTGATGTGAGGGTAACATTATATTGCTCAATGGCATTGGAGATCTCAATGACCATGGGTTTCAGCTCTCTTACTCACAAGCTCTGGTTCGTTCTTCTTCTCTGTGTGCAAGTAAACTGAACTTTGACGACGAAAGCTTCATATCCATAGGGGTGCACTCATGATGCATGTGATCATTCAATGGGAGATCGATGTCTTATCAATCACATGGGATTCCAATTTCGACACAGTCCAACATTAGGTCACGTACTTGAGTTCTACGTTTTACCTGCCAGGACAGTTACGACAAGTACAACGGATGGGACCAAAAAGCACGTTGTCATTCTCTTCGTACTTGTTGAATAAATGACACTCCGTTTTCATAACCACCTAAATATTTTTGGGTATCCTTGCTTTAATGACAACCAACTTTCATTCCCGTTCTTCATGTGGTTTGGCATACACCTGTCGCAGACGTGCTACATAACAGTTCCCTTTTGTCTTTTACGTGCGACAAAACAACTCCCTTTTGTCTTTTCTGTTTTTTTTAACCATGTATTACTCAGGCATGTCGCGACCATCATATTAAGGTTTCAGGTGACTACCATTTACCATTCCTGCAACTAGCATTCCATCAAGCTTATGCAATTTCACTGTGCCTACGTCAGTGATATGTGCAACCACATATGGCCCTAGCCAATGCGTCTTTAATTTCCCTGGATGTTTCAAAAATTTACTGTCATACAAAAAAACAAGTCCTCCAATTTTGAATTGCTTAGTCCTGATATGGCGATCATGCCATGCTTTCTGCCTTTGCTTCTCGATATTTTGATGGAATCCTGCGACGAAGCATTCTTCCTCCTTCTGAACGAGCTACAACAACCTTTTCTCAACGACATCCACATCTGTCATTTTCGTCAGCAAAACAATTCTTAAGCTTGGCACAATATACTCCGTCGGCACCATGACTTCTTTCCCTGTCAATCACTTACAGATTGTCCGGTAAGCCCATAACATAGCTGAAATTTTTTGGTCCCATTCATCTCAGCGCACATTACATACTTTGGTTAATGCATTCTCCAGAATATTGTTGAATGCTTCAATTGTTCCATTCACCTAAGGATGATAGGGAGTCATTTTCCTATGCTGAATCTATAATTCTGTAGTCAACTCATCAATCATTTTGTTAACAAAGTGTGTACCTTGGTCACTTAGGAGAATTTTTGGACAACCAAATCTAGTCATGACATTCTCAAATAAAAAATCCGTTACAGTCACAATAGTACAATCTTTTATAGGCACGGCTTCAGCCCATCTGGTTAAGTAGTCCATCACTTGTGATAATTTAGCACTCGCCAGTCCTCTTCCTGGGTGGACTGATTGGACCAACAAAATCAACGGCCCACTTGTTGAATGCTTGCAGTATGATTTGTGGTGCAAGTGGCATCTCGTCGTGGCACAACGGTTTTCCTGTCCTCTGGAAAATATCACAGCGTTGACAGAAGCTCTTAGTATCCATATGGATGGTTGGCCACCATAATCCAGCTTGCAATATCTTGCATACAATTTCCTTTCCAGCGTAGTGTCCTCCTGTGACACCGACATGTACTTCGCTCATTACCCAATGTCGTTCATAGTCAAAGACACAACGTCACAATATTTCATGAGGGCCCATCTTGTATAGGTATCCTGCAATCAGTGTAAAGTTGGAATCTCTGACAACTAAACGTTTCTTTTGCACAGTGGTGAACCCTTCAAGTGGATAACCTGTACATAAGAAGTGGATGATAGCGTTAAAATCCTTATTCTGATCCTCAATCATGGTGATTGCAAACAATTGCACATTAGGAAAGTTATCCTCTAGACTGGCTGGTTCTTCGCCACTTTGTATCCTTGACAAGTGACCAGGTCCCACATTGAGTCGACCAGGTTTAACAATGAATTCAAAGTCAAATTCTTGAAACATGAGAAGCCATCGATAGATCTTTCCCCCCAACACTGTCTTGTTGACCAGGTATTTTAAAGCCGAATGATCAGTGTACATTTTGAAATTTCCACCCAACAAGTAGTGTAGGAACTTCTGCAGTGTGTATACCACGATGAGGCCTTCCCTCTTTGTCGTCATATAATTTTTCTCTGTCATCGATAGTTTCCTACTGGCAAAAGCAACAGGGTGGTCAAGCGCACCCTCATCTAGTTGTGCCAAGGCTATGCCGAGGGTGACAGACGACGCATCGACATGAACATGGAACTCCTTCTTCCAGTCCGGAAATACAAGTATTGGCGCAGTGGCCATCTTGTTCTTTAATTTGTCTAAGCTTTCCTGACAAGCCTCCGTCCAGTGAAACTTTGCATATTTCTTCAACAGTTTTTCCATAGGGGAGTTATCTCGGCATACCCTCTGATGAAGTTCCTGTAGTAGCCTATGTGTCCTATCACTGATATGAGTTGCGTGACTGATGTAGGTGGTGGCAAGTCAAGGATGATCGCAACTTTCGCTGGCTCGATTAAAATTCCGTCGCAACACATGACATGTCCCAATAACACACCAAATGGTGCACAAAAAATACATTTCTTTGAATTAAGAACAATCTGATACTAGTGACAACGACACAACATTATGGGAAGACTCTCAATATGGTATCTTACTAGACCAAACACAGTCCAATCACCAAAGTAGACCTCAATAAATTTATGTATGAAATATTTAAAAGCAGAAACCACTATTCTAGAAAAAACAATAGGTGCATTCTTAAGTCCAAAGGGCATTACCGTATACTGGTAGCATCCCCATTCTATGATGAAGGTCATTTTATGTCGATCCTCTGCGATTCTGACTTGGTGATAGCCAGAGAAGCCGTCGGTGAATGAATACATCTCTTGTACTCCGACGCTTTCCAATACTTCATTTGTGAATGGTGTTGGGAATGGATCATGCAGGCATGCATTGTTTAACTTTCTTAGGTCGGCATAGATCCTGACTTCACCTATTTTCTTCTTATCCTGGATCACTATAGGGATGATCCATTCTGATTCCTCAATAGGTTCAATGATTCCTGCGTCGAGCATGCAATCCAATTAAACTTTTACCTTTTATTTATACCTTGGATTCAACCTATAAGGTACCTGCTTAAATGGTCTAGCATCTAGTTTCAGGGGTATTTTCATATATCCCAGATCTCCTACCATTCCCTTCATCTTTGAGTAGTTGGTAGGGAATAAGTCCTAAAACTCATGTAGCAAATTTGAGATATTTTCTACTGTCTCATCATCCCAATAATATCATATATTGGTGAACTTCGGGTTCTCCGATGACCTAATGTTTAGTTTCTTGATTTTCAGTGGCTTAAGGAACTGGTCGCTTGAAATGCCACTTCCTTCGACTTTGCACGTACCCTCCGAATCTGGTATGTTTATGTTAGTCAGATCATCGTCTGGTTCTCCAGCCAGATTGTAACAAGCCATCCATTGCTGGATAGTCGCGCTGCATTGGTGGGAACTCGTCACTTCGACATGGATTTCAATGAATATCTTCTCTTTAATTGCTTGAAGCGCAGCATCAACTATCAGTTGCTCATCAGCAAATTCAAAGGTGTGCGCGAATTGTGTAACCACCTCATCCCAATCCCGTGTTCCTTGTCGCAACTCCATGGATGTATACTAGCTTCTGGGTGTCATTTCCAATGTATGAATGAAATGATCGACCCATTCCTGTCGCAGGTATTCTGCAAATGCCATGCGACACTGATTGATATGGTTGACAACGTTTGACAACCCTGTGTACCTATGACCCACGACAGTGACCTCTTCACCGAGTCTAACTTCCAACAATATTTTACACTGTGTCCATTCTGATACAGAGTGCTTATGCGTACCCCACCATCTAGCAGGCGTAGATTTTAGTACATAGTTCAAAGCAGACAAGCGCTGTGGCTGTGTTACCAATCCTTAAAACTATCTTAGGAAGGTCGCAAGATTAGGTAAGCCCTCGTATGTGGGTAACTCCCTCAACTGATTTTCCGCATGGCGCACAGACCAGGTAACTCTGGCGCATCTCCTCGGAGACTTGATGCAATCTATTTTTCCAATTCCCCAAGGCCTCTCTTGAATCTGATGTGCATGAAGTAGCACTCTTCCAGCTCAGGTTTCCATTTGTTGTAGGATGTATGTAGTCATATTTTGGAGCGCTGATATTATAGATATGGTCTAGGTAATCACCTTGTCCTTCACTGTAGATTGGTTCAACATACCTCTGTCCTTCTAATGGATCAATGGGAAATACTACCCTCATCTCATCATCCTCGAATGAGAGGATCATTTTCTTAAAATTTATAATGGTTTGATTATCTATGGACCAATCTATTCCTAGAAGTGTGAGATATGGGTTCGTGTCATCGACGATGATGATAACTTCAAATTCCGTAAATGTGCGCAGCCCCTCAATGTCGACATGGAATTGACTCAACCTACCAATTGGTAGGAACTTTTCTTGATTTGCAAGCCTCAACTGGACAGGATACCGTCCAAGTGCAGATTTTCCATGCTTTCCCACGTCTGTCTCGTCAAAATATTGACGTCCTACCCCAGATCCAAAATAATGTAATCCATGTCATAATCCCCTATCCGTGCAATCATTCTTAAGTCGTGCCCCATTTTAAGTTTATTTTTGACATGGGTAACCGTTCTTTCAGGTTGTGACTCGATTGGGGTATCTTCTATCAGTGATTGTAGTTCTATGATAACATGTGTATCTTGGACTAATGCCAAGCAACTTGAAAGAAACAACTTGAGCTTACTAACCTTTTTCAAAATCTACCTCTGGGATAGCTGTTGGAAGTGTTCAGGCATCTCCCCGACTTTCGATGAAGTCGACGGTCATTATGGGTTGACAAAATCGGGTCGCACATCCAAAAATAATTGTTTCTATTTTTGAACGTTAAATGGTACTTTCTTATGCACCGCAGGTCACACTTGTGGTTTTTCCTGGGGAATACTCTAATCAGCTCCAGTCTTAGCACCTCCTCATGTTACGAAAACAACACTTAGCTCTCTTGGGTCAGCATCAATCATTTGAACATTCAAGTTAGGATTTGGATTTAGGTTGGGATTTTGCGCGGGGTTAGGACCCCCAACGGTCCGAACTTTCCACTTTGCGATCAACTGGGGACATTGCTCCACATTATGTCCTGTGGTTTGCAATATGAAAATGTCTTTGTAGGTTCCTGGAAATCTCTAGCATAATGTCCTGAATGTCCATAGTTATAGCATATGACTTGTCCTCTTCCTCTGCCAAATCCTCCTCCTCCTCTTCCTCTGAAATTTCCACCCTGCTTCCTTGAGGGTGTGGCTGCTACAGTGGGTACTAATTCTGCAGTGCGTATGGGTTGTGTGGTGCATACTGAGGATGATACTGATTCTGATACTGGTTTTCTGGAAAAGGTGCAGGTCGGTAGTGCGCTTGTGCCTGCTCATCCTGAACCTTCTTGTCGTTCTTCATCAAGTAGGTTCCTACTGTCTTATCCTTCAGGAGCTGATATGATCTGCAATCCTTCTCATCATGCCCTATTGATTTGAAAAATTTATAGAAAAGGATGGCTAGGGCACTTACAATATTCTGTAAGTATAAACAATCCTCATCGCGATGCCCTATAGTCTGACATATTTGGAACCGGGGTAGCTCGTGAGTACTCAATGGATTAGGTACTCCCAATGAGATATAGTTCATGTACGATGGACAATTACCCTTGGCATGTCCATCCATTCGACATATTGTACACCACAAGTCCTCACATGCTTCTTTTCCCTTCTTGATTTCCTGGAGCTGCATGGTCGGATTAGCCAACTGCGACTGAATCTGCATCATACCTACCCCACCATCTTCGATCGGTGAGGATTCTAGCTTCATCACAAGTTCTAGTGCTTCTGTCTGTGACACAATATTCTGTTGCATCAAAGGAGCTCGAATGTGTGGTAGGAGTGCAACAATAAACCAATCTTTACGCTGTACATCCAACATTTGGAAACTAACTTTGGCCATCAAAGTTTTAAACCGCTGATCAAAATAACATACAGATTTCGTCGATAACTGCTTTATCTCCTTGATCTCAGTGATGCACTGCGAATCAGATTTGGGTTTTCTGAACTCACAAATCATCGCGAGTCGGATCTCATCAAGGGTCTTTTGTGGGGTTCCTACTGGTACTACATAGAAATTCATAAACTAGTCTAGTGCATGACTTTGCATAGTTGTGATCATCTATGATTTTCTTAGGTCTGTATTGTGAACTTGGTGAACCATCCGAACAGCCTCGCAAAGGAACCAATGCTGCTCCGGATCTTCTGCTCCATTCCCATTGAATGTGTGTAATCTAATATCTACCCCCACCATTGAGTTGGCGTCGGGGTTGTCTAAAGAATGATTTAATGAAGGTGGACTCCCTTGCGCTCTAGTCATAGTACTAGCACTATTAGTATTAACAGTTCTTGCAGGAGATGAGGCTCTAGATCTTACCACTGGTGATACTCCTGGTGTGGTGTAGTTGTGTCCTGACCTCGGTGTTTTTGCATATTCTTCGGAGTCTTCTGCTTCTTCAGGATTCAGGCTATATTCTTCCTCTTCGTAGCAAGATCCTTCGTCTAGATGTGACTCAACTTCATACTCACTTTCTTCGAATAGACTAGGAGTTCGCCTTCCTCCTTCTGTCTTTCTTCTTTTTCCTGATTTGAATCTCCTTCCATTCCTTAGGAATCCAACTTCTAGTTCAGGTTCTGTGCTTCCTAGGAACATATCAGCTCACCATATCCCATCTTCTCTATAGTTCGTCCGCGACATATCATTCCTCTTAGATATGCGACTCAACTACTCAACTGCAAGATAGACGATTGTATGCAATTTAAAAAACAATTCTATGCCCATATTGAAATGCAGACCCATGTGTGATAATATCTGGTGAAAACTGATACTTTGTATCAAACATGTGTGACATAATATTTCAATGTGGGCATGGTATTAACCATTATAAATTGTTGGAAATCAATACCTTTGTCTTCATTCTAACACACATCTTCTTTAGTCTCATTTCAATGTGTCCTTAAACATCAACACTGACATAAACTAGTTGATAATAGAAGCGAGGAACTACAGTAAAGAAATAGAGATTACTGACCCACTTACAGTTCGTTTAAGAAAAACATCAGGATGACATGATGAGAGAGATAATAGCGATCTAAAATTACTAGAGGTACTGTACTCTACAATGACCATAAGTAAACACAATTGGTCATGTTTTGAAACCAAATAAAATAACTTTTGGACTTTCCAAAAAAATAATGCGTACAAAACTTTGTAAATGTGGAAGAAATAGGATGAGTTCTGTACATAACTTTACATAATTTAGCTATGTCAAGCCACTCCATATTCAATATCTTCAATTTAAAAAAAAATTAAAGTTTTGGTTAGGTAATTAGGGTTTGATATGCAGAAAATCAAAATTTTATAATTTCATGCATGAGACAGAACTGAAGCAAAGCTAGATTCAAAACCGTACTATTATAATAAGTTTAAAACATAATTTTCATCTCTTTCAACTTTAACACTCCAATGGTCAATGTGTTAAACTTGGTCATTGAGACGATTTACCAATTGCCATGTACAAAACATAAACAGTAACAATATTATAATGAACTTAAACTAATAGCAATGTACATGAAATAAAGCAGTAATAGAAGTACTAGGAAAAGAATTAACAAATAACAATAATAATCATGGTGTAGGATGGTTTTGAATCACCCTTATAGTCATATTTTTTAGGTTCAGATGTTATCTCTGAAAGGACAAGTTACCAGTGCAACAAATGACATACCTTGAGAGAGAAAGGATTAGGAATAAGGTTAGGCACATATAGTAGCAGTCTATATGACTTAGCACATTGTTCCCTAAATCTTGTATGTATTTTGGATCTCCATCATTTTCTTTTTCCAAAAAGAAATAATTATATTATATATTTCAAAGTTTCAAATAAAATAAGACATTCATATAGTCCTAGGTGGACTCACAAGCAAGGTGTCTATAGTTGATCCTTCTGATAGTGCAAAAATAAACAGACCTACGTATTTAAAAACTAAAAGGAAGCACCCTTCAAAGGGCAAGACACGTGACTTTGGTTGTTCTAACAACAACATGTAATAAGTCATATGAAGTATCTCTTACAAAAGCCCTAAGACAATAATTCCTCTTTGAAAGATGTTGGTCTAAAACTCCGCCATATCTTTGGCGAAACTCTGCCATATTCCTTGCCAAAACTGCAACATATCCTTTCCCGAAACTCCACTAAGTTCTCCACTTTTTGCTGAAATCCCGTCATTCCCTTTGTTGAAACTTCGTCAATTTCTTTGCTTAAACTTTGCTAGTCGCTCTGTTTCGGCCAAAACATGAACATAATCTGGAATGAAATACATAGCATAATATGGAATGAAATTACATGAACATAATATGGAATGACAATAACATGGACACAATCTGGAATGAAATACATAACATGAACATAATATGGCATGAAATACATAATATGAACATAATACGGCATGAAATACATAATATGGAATGAAATTGGAAACAACTTACCTCCCCTCATCACATCCCAACCATTGTTAACTGTGTGTATTACTTGTAGTTCCAAATCATTCAACGTCCATAAATATATAGAAAATCAATACAAGCCATATTTGTACCATTATTTAATAGTCTAAGATGCATTTTTATGAGAATTCCAACATACATTTACAATGCTTCCCATCACCTTCTGAGCCTTCTTTTTGGACTATCCCCTCATCATCCTGAATTCAAACATGGATTTACTCGATAAGATCAAACTAAAAAATTGATAGAACAAACTAACACTCATGAATAAGCTCCTCTTGGTTTTGAGAATAATTTATTGGAGACATTTAATATTGGAGCAAACTTCCCTCAATTCATAGCAACAATTAATTCAAACTTGAATTCGATGTTAATCTATTTGATAGAGGGGGGTTTTCTCCAAGATTAAACAACTCCAATAAATTATTATGTATTGATCAGGGAAATCCATGTGAAGGCAGAAGCTCTTATGGCCCCTCCCCCCCCTCACATCACTCTCAATTCCCCATACCCAATGCATGTACTAGAACATAAATATTAAATTTATATGCAAAAATGTGGATTTAATTTATTATAAAAAATAAGTATAGATAGTGTTTATTAAGTCACTTATTTTTAGGTTTTTTTCTTTTTAGAAGATCAATAAGCAACTCGTCTACTACAACTTTCCATTTAGTTCTCGTCACATCTACAACTTATTGTATTGTCTTCCTAGTAGAGTACTCGTGATGTGGATGTTGTTGCAAGGGGTCGGGATTTGCTGCAATAATGTAAAAATGTTAAATTGATATATTATGAATTTATAATGACTAGTTTTTCATTAAAAAAATATTAAATAGGTGTTTTGTACCTATTGTAGCCACATCATGTACTTCGTGTCCATGTATAGGCTCATCTGGTATAGTATGAGCCTCTACATTCTCTACATTTGAAAAATGAAAAAGTAAAATTGATATTCACCATTTGAATTGCAAAATTTTAAATTGTATCATATGAATTCATTCATTACCTGGATTCGAAGCATGACCTTCGATAGGTTGTCCTCCATCCTCGACATTAGGTGGATCGTTGATTTCCTGCTCAAAATTGAGTCAATATTTGATTGCAAATAATTATAACGAATAGACTGCACAAGTAATCATTCTTAAATAAACTTAATTGATTTTATATACCTACACACGATAATTGGAAGGCTATGTTTTCCTAGACAAGCTATGTCGGCGTTCAACAACAACTCCAAATTCGTGCCACAAAATTGGAATAACCACCAGGCCCAAGCTTATGCTGTCCAATTTTTTCTTATCTGGTATTGGTGGCGTTTGATGTGTCTGACAACCTATGAAAAGGGTTGAAATACGTTACATGTTTCAAATTTGATCTAAAATTTAATAATGATAATGTTTATAATTACATTGCTAAAAGTACGTATTGCATATGTTCCTGTGCCTAGCGGTAGCTTTCCTTCTTTTCTCAAATCCCTCTCCTTTTCATATTCTACTAGGGATTTCCACTCTCTTGCTGGAATCATTGGAGGATGCTCATACCTAGGGTTCCTTTCTACATGAACCCTAAATTTGTCCCTTACAATCTTCATATATTGACCAACCTTCTTTAGGACCTCTGCTCTATTGAAGGTCTCGCCAACGTACAAACGAACCATGCGATTAGTGAGCTCATCTTTTAAATTTTTTGTTTGTTTATTCTACCTTGTGCGGATGGTGGGAGTAAATATCTCCAATGATAAATCATTTAGATGTTTATAAAAAACATCATTTCCTGCAAGACGATCATGGCATCATTAGTTGTAAAACAATGTTTTTTGATAATATTACAATCAAATTACAAATAATAAGTTAAACAATGTATAAATACATGGGATCTTCTCTATATTTATGGGAACACGACTGTCTTCCACCAAAATTTTTGTCTCCAGTTTACCCGTGCTAGTGACATGAAAAGATCCAGGAAATGCTGCTTGAGCATTATCATTGCTAATCTCCACATCGACCCCTTGTTTTGTACCATCTGACGTGCACCGACCACTAGCATTTGCACTCACATCTGGAATCAGGGGTGTTGTGGATTGTGTCACCGAATGTTTAGTCAACAACAGTGGCACATGTGATGTAGGTGGAGTCGCATGCTCATGTGATGACTCTCCATGAGCATCACTAATACCAACACCGCCCTCACCACTAGTCTGTGGGCACACAAATTCCTATAGATACAAACAAATGTTTAGTTCATGATCATATAAAAATACAAATTATAAAATCATAAATGAATTTATCTTATAATTCAAGATGCTACAACTTACTTTCAAGGTTTTAGATCTTTTCACCAAAACATCAACCTTTTCTTAATATCGTTTGTCTGCTGTTGAATGAATAACAGACGAAGGATATCCTCATTAATTTTTTTTAGGTATTCTCTATTGTTTTAATTGGGTCTAGAGAAGATCCAATGTTAGAATCGTGCATGATATCATCCACATCAATATTAATTGATTTATATGCTGCTAGATCAATTGTTGAATCAGTAGCCGGTAACAAAAATATATAGAACATTACTAGTAAAATGAAAGTAATATACTGAGAAAAACAACATAATAAAATAACAAATTGCTCATGTTCGATTTCAAAAATTCCATTTATGTATACCTACTACCTCGAGGATGGTGTCGTCTGATCCACAGCTGGGGCCTTTCCCTGATCATCACCCTGCAACAAAAATGTAGAAAACATTATCATAATCAAAGCAATATACACAAGTAAAATACCTAACATAAAAAAATATTGGTCATATTATATTTGTGAAATTAGAAATAGGTATACCTGCCGACTCGAGGAGCATCTACTCATTTGATCAACAGTTGGGGACTTGCATCGATTACTTCCTCGCAACAATTAATTGTATAAAAAATTATCGAAAAGAAACTAGTGTACTCACGAAAAAACCAAATCACTTGCCTATGATGAAAAACACATAATTCAATATCGAAATGAATCCAATTTACTCAATAACAATAAGTAATAATAAAACATAATGCACAGATTATAATAGTAAAATTACAACAAGGATTACCTGCTGCCTCGAGGATGTTCTAGGGCCTCGACAAATTGTCGGGGAGTTTCCCCGATCACTTGTCTATGATGAAAAATACATAATTGATTATATAAATGAAACCAATATATTGATGATAAGAAATAATATAAATACATTTTGCGCATATTATAGTAGTAAAATAACAATTAAGTATAATTGCTTCCTCGAGGCAAGTACTTTCTGATCTACTAGTGATAAGGAGATTCCCCGATTAGCACCCTGCAACAAAAACATAGATAACATTATCTAAACGAAACGTTTATACTCACAAAAAAACATAACAAATAAACATTTGTTCATATTATATTTGTACATTTACAATTATGTATGCCTAATGCCTCGAGGACGCGGGTGTACTCCTCTGATAAGCTATTGGGGAGATGCCCTGATCTCTACCTTGCATCTTAAATATATACAATTTTAACTAAAATAGAATAATAGACTACCAAAAAATACATAATATATTAGATCAAGTAATTAAAGGTTTGGTAAATTGTTAGAGTTACATCTCCAATAGTGGTCGCATTTGTATCTATTCGATTCAAATTGTAATTAATAAGAAGCTCTTACCATGCAACTATTGATTTAATGACACACACAAAAACACGGTTTCCTTGACGCCCCTCAAATATGCAATTGGGTTTCTTAAGTGTAGAACCTGGTTGTGTACTATTTATAAACCTCGCAATATTCCCCGTAGCTTTTCGACTTCCGTCAATGTATAACGTTGCTCCTTTATTTTGATCCCTATCTTTAAGCTGTAAATAATTTGCAGACAATCAATATCTGCGCATACTTGTATATTGGACCAATCACATCCAATTTGTGTAGTTTTAACAGGGTCCAACATACTCCATCAATTCAATGCATCTGTTGTAACCGACCATTATGCCATCCATGCAAAAAAAACCCAAGCCATGTAATGACAATGGTTCAATTCGATATATCCTCTCATTCACACAAAAATCTATGTTTAGTTGAGTAATATCCTTGGGTACCCATTGTTTAAATATATGTTTGCACCTGAAGGGAACCTCAACATCGCCTATGGTCTCATCTTTATAAGAACATGACCCCCCTTCAGTGAGAAAAAAATGCATGCGTCTTTGGAATTTTCTTTAATCTTTTGACATCTAGTTGATATACCTTTTGTATACCTTCTAGATGTCTAACTTTCATCTCACATTCCTAAACTCTCGTCGCTCAAGGAAGACATATATGACAAATACTTGTTTGGTTCTTCCTACTCCATCGGATACATCATTCAAGCTTACATCGCACCCATGCATTTCTCAAGAAGTGTGCCTTGAATAAATATTCAGATTTATGGTTATTGTTTTCCTCTAATACAAATCTAGATCTAGAAAAGTACTAGTATAATAAATTCAAACATAATTTTCATCTCTTTCAACTTTAACACTCCATTGGTCACTGTGTTAAAGTTTTCCCTTGAGATGAGTTATCAATTCCAATTCACTCAACTTTACATCAGCAATAACCTTATGCGTCCAACAAAGATCATATCTATACTTCTTTCAAGCAAAGCTATCCAAGAGTGAATTTATGAACATAATATATAAACTTGGCAAGTATTCTAGAATGGTCACTTAGGAAACCCTAGGTTTTAGGGTGGTTACCATAATAAAATATAAGATAAAGTTGTACTATAAAGGTGGATAAACAACCCCTTATACCCATAGGACCAACAATACCAATGAATTTAATCTTTTATCTCTCTCAAGGTATATTGTCACATATATTTTGATCATCACTGTATAAGCAGAAGTAAATAAAAAAGATAGTTCGAGAAAACTACTATTGTAATAAATTCAAACATAATTTTCATCTCTTTCAACTTTAACACTCCACTGGTCACTGCGTTAAAGTTTGTACTTGAGACGAGTTATCAATTCCAATGTACAGAACATAAACAATAACAAAATTATAATGAAGTTTAACTAATGAACAATAATTAAAAAAAAATAGTAATGCTAGATAGATCTTGTTTGGATCTGCCTTATACTCAAATATTTTGAATTAGATCTTGTAAGGACAAGCCGTTAGAAGACATATCTTGAGAGAGAGAGAAAGTTAGAGTGTTGATGGTTTAGGTTCACATGATTTCATAGTTGGATCTCATGGTCCTGGAGATCACGGTTCACAATTCACAAAACAAGTCTAGAATCCCTAGAAGAGGTACCATATGACCTTTGGTACCCTACTTTAAGTGTACTCAACTTTATAGTAGCAATAAACCTATGTCGTGTCCAACAAAAATCAGATCTATACTTATTTATTGCAAATATACTCCAAGAGTGAACTTATGAACATAATATATAAACTTCACAAGTATTCTAGAATGGTCACTTATGCAACCCTAGGTTTTAGGGTGGTTACCATAATAAAACATAAAATAAAGTTGAGTACACTTATAGTAGGGTACCAATATAGATCATGTGATGACATAATAATAAAACAATAAAATTAATAAGGTTAAGTCATAATACCAAAGGTGGTCAAGGTACCATACACAATTAGGGTGCTAGGACCAAGTAGAAGATGAAGGACCATAATTAAACCAAAGGGGTCATTATAAGATGGTAAGGCAATCCCCATACCCACAAGACCAAGGTGTACCGTAAAGGTGGAGAAAAAACCCCTTTTACCCATAGGACCAATAAGACCAATGAATTTAATATTTTCTCTCTCTCAAGGTATATTGCCACATATATTTTTTTCATCACTGTATAAGCAGAAGTAAATAACAAAACTAGATCTAGAAAAATACTGCTGTAATAGATTCAAACATAATTTTCATCTCTTTCAATTTTAACACTCCATTGGTCACTGCGTTAAAGTTGGTCCTTGAGATGAGTTATCAATTCCAATGTATAGAAAATAAATTGTAACGAAATTACAATTAAACAACCAAGTCAAGCAAACTACTCACACAAAATAAACTCAACAATAAAGATCCAAAAATCAAAAGGAAAAATAAAGAGAATGAACACAACAAGATATTAGTAATGCAACAATACTACCAAAGGAGGCCACCACTATCTAATAAAGAACCACCAACCCCAATCAAAGCCAAAAAACCATACACGTACCATCAACTAAAATTCCAAGGGCCCATCAACATACCATCATTGACATACCACATCCCAACAAAACCCACCATTCCACAGTAAACTTGAATGGAAAAAGGGTGCAAACATTACATAGTTCAAAGCCATCAACCTTGAACCCCAAATAACTATGAGTTTTATGTTATTGCACAGTGTTTTGTGAAGGTAAAAGACATCAAAATTGTCAACTTCCAGTTATAAACTAACCTAGCAATTTATACCTGCATATATTAATCTTTTGTTTGTCAATGTGCAGGTCCTAAAGGGTGGCGTAGATGGGAATGTACAATACCCTGCAAAAAGGGAGGGATGCCACTGTAAGGATAGCCCTTAAGGGTGAAAGGGGAGTCTGCCACTGTAAGGGCAGCCTCAATACTAGACAAAGTGGTAACACATATGCACACGATCACACACACTCATGCACACACCCCATATTTTAACCTTTGACTAATAAAACCCAAGTTCATCCATTTACATCATTTCAAACTATTTGGATAATGGGAAAAAAAGTATTACAACCATTTATAAATTGGATGATGATGATTTTCAAAAAATCCAGGGCTTTCATCGTAAATTAAAAAAAACTAGGGATTTCACCGTAAAATCAAACAAATTAGGGATTTCACCATAAATTCAAACAAATTAAGGATCCCAATGCTTACTTGTTTATCCACGAGAAACCTGGACTGTGAACACTGAGCTCCAATCGTGAAATGTGAACCGTGATCTCCAACCAGTGAGATGAAACCATGAAATGTGAACCGTGATCTCCAACTGATCCGGATTTACGTGAGAATGAAATGAAAGAACACATATATATTCAAATGCACAGATATATATGGCGATAAACAAAGTGATATAGTAAACTCAGATTCTATGAAATGAATGAAACATAACAGACTGAAAAATAAAAGCAACTAGAATAGTGGTAGCTATATCTTTGAGAAGAGATGCAGAGGATACACTCACTCGTGATATGTCAAATACAAAAGGAGGCTGAAGGGCCTTTTATCATAAAGCTTGGAGAGGAAGAAAACCCTAAAACTAACCATAGGAGATGAATCGTCATGAAGTTTGTGGCCCCAAGCTGGTTAGTTGAACAATCAACTTCTTGGGGTCATAATTTTTGCATACGATCTCCGTTTGGGGCGCTTAATAACTTTACAACTTTCGATTGGGGCCAAATGTATGCCAAAGGCAACCATTTGCTCCCTCAAATCGCCAAAAAAATGTCGTATAGGGCATCAAAACGACCCTGGAAGTTTTAGACCCAAAAAACCATAGAAAATTACAAGAAAATTGTCAACATGAGAAACTATTTTGACCCAGTGGAATAGGTGGGTGGCCACCTATACCCATCCGGATCACCAATCAATGAGCTGCAATCGTGAAATGAGAACCGTGAGATCCACCCGTGAAATGTGAAGCACAAGTTCCAAGCAGTGAGGTGCAACTACAACTGTGAAATTTGAACTGTGAGCTTGGCAACCAATTACTTGCAAACATGAAATGCGAATAGTGAAACGGTAAACATCGAAAGTGAATAGTGAAGTGGTAAACGTCAGTATTCAAACTATAATGGTAAATGCATTATATAATGCTTAATATATATATATATATATACACACACACACAAAACTTTATATATTGAATAATTTTTTTATAATATTTTTTAAACAATTATAAATGTAAACACATAAGGAAAAATAACGATGAATACAATGATGATATTATGATGTCGATGATGATGACGATGGTGTTGCTGATGATGGTGTTGCTGATAATGATGACGATGACGATGATGATGATGATGATTTGTAATGATGATGATGATTATAATGGTGACAATGATGATGACGATAAATACAATGAGGAGATGATGACAGTGACTATGAGGTGATGATGACAATGACTATGAGGACTATGAGGACGAGGATAATGATGTCGATGATGACTATAATGACGATGACAATGAGGATCATGATGAAAATGAGGGTGGTGATGATGAGGATATTGATGACAATTATGAAGAGGACAACGATAGAGATGATGATAATAACGAAGATGATAATGCAGATGATGACAATGATGATGATGACGATAATGACAATGAGGATGAGGATGAGGATGATGATGAGGATGGTGACGACAATGATGAATACAACAATGGGGATGCTGCTGATGATGACGATAATGATGATGATGATGACAATGAGTATGAGGATGAGGATATTAACGACAACGATGGCAATGATGATGGTGACAATGAGGATGACGATAATGATGATGAGGATGATAATGGTGACTATGATCATGATGATGATAAGGAAAATGAGGATGAGTATGGCGATGGTGATGACGATGTTGATATTGTTTTTGTTGTTGATGATGATGACGATGAGGATGATGATCATGATGACAATGAGGATGGTTACGATGAGGACGATGACGATGATGAATACAACAATGTTGGGAATGATGATGACGATGACGAGGATGATTATGAGGATGATGATGATGATGATGATGATGATGGAGTATTGGAGGTCTTTAGGTATCCTGACAACATGCTCACATGGAGGTGGGTTGATTTCAAATAGCTTATGTTGTCTAAGTAGGTTGAAATTTATAATATTGTTTTTAATTTGTTATTTTGATTTAGAATTTTACATATAGTATTAAAATTAATCTATATTAGCCAAATTAAGTTATACTAGACACTACTGTAAAATACAAATTGATTAAATAATCAAACATATATTATAGTTTTTCATTTTTTAATATTTACACAATGTTAATATGAACTAGAGAGATGTATGAGATGCAAGCTAACTTCCTTTTAATAGAGTATTAAAATGTGAATGACCTAGGTAGTGTTTATGTATTTTGTAGGAATAGCTAGAAAGACTAGTGGAGACGATGATGAGGATTATGATGATAATGATAAGGATGGTGACAATGACAATGATGATGATGGAATGTAAAAATAATGATGATGATGACAATAACAATGATGAGTGACACGAATAATGATGATGATGGTGATGATGATGTTGATGCTGATGATGGTGATGGTGATGATAATGATGGTAATGACGACGATGACGATGATGTTGATGATGATGATGACGAAAACAATGATGATTCCAATGAGGATGATGATAAGGATGAGGATGATGATGACATTGATGGACACAACAATGGAAATGAGGATGAGGATGAGGATGATGATGATGATGATGATGATGATGGCTATGATGATGATGAGGAGGAGGATATGAGGATGATGATAACAAAAAGAGAATTGCATTTTCGAGATTCTATTTGTTTTGAGAATAATTTAATATTCTCTACTAAACAGGGCCAACCACGTGAAGGTGGAAGCTCATCTGACCCCCCCCCCCTCATGTCATTCTCCAAGAAATCATAATTCTTTTCAAGGTGGAAGGTGTGTGATTTTATAATTTCTCATGCATTGTGACTTCTAATAAGTGAGGTAGATATGTTAGTTTGACATTCCAACTTTTGTTGGGAATCCAAATGGGAAAAAGAAGATGGGAGCTGGCCATTATAATCAATGATTCCATGTTGAGGGAATAGTTTTGGTAAGGTTGTTGATTATTGTCGGGCCATTTGATTAGGAAATTGGGCCATTGCAATTATCTTATCCATAGAAATCACAAGGATGGTTATGTTTACACCCTTTTTTTCATTATCTTTGACCTTGATTGGAATCACTATCCCCCAAAAAAGGTTCCATTCCCCCCTTTCCCTTGGTTCCCGATCATTCTATTTTTCTTCGTCTTCTTATTGTTTAGGTATTCATTACTTGTTTGGGTTTGTTAGACAAAATTTCTAGCCAATATGGTTAAAAGGAGGAATCAAGGTAAGATTTGGTGAACGAAAGGATGTCAGATTGAGTTAACCTTGGTTTGGAGTAGAAAAAAAATATAGCAAGTCTAAGGTGTGATAATGTGTCAGGAATTGCAACTATAACAACAAAGAACAACTAATAGTCTACTACCAGGCTCGAAATGAGCTCAAAAATTTGTGCCTACTACTAGTATTCAATTTATGGGTGGCATGATCATGATGTAATATCCCTCCATCCTTCCAAACATTTGTGGTTTCTCACAACATTTGTCCTTGGCACTCACCACCAAAATACGTATAAAAATTACTTATTTTTACACCCTATTCTCTGCAAATCCTCATCTCATATTCAAAACTAAGGATTATTATGCACGCACATTCTCACCTTATAATATCAATTGGGTCAAGGTGAAGAGACAACCATAAAATATCAAATCTAGCAATATATGAAGAGTAAGAGACAACTATAAGTAAGTCTTATGTTAAATTTTCCATATAATTCTTTGACACTATCACCTGGTATTTGACATATTGGATTGTTGTGATCTTATTATCACTCCTTAACAATGTGATTGCAAGGCATTTTTTCGAAGGTGAAGGAGGGTAATGGCCCACCCCAACATGGAAAATGGTTTTGACATAGAGGTAAACACATTAATTTTTTTCATTAAATAACTTAAATCTCATACCAATGACTGCCGATTTGCAAAATCGTGGATTGGTACAAAACAAAACAAAATTTAGAGCCCCAAGATCTTAGTTACTCACACCTAGAACTTTCTCAAATCCATCCATTAACAAACTTATTTTGGTATATTGGTTCAATTTAAAATTTAAATTGTCGAGACTCAGGCATGTAGCTGTGAGTTGTAAGGTTCTAGTTGACTTAGGATTGATTCCATTTCCCCTCTGTCCCATACTTGTATGTTGCCGGAAAAAGTGTTGAACAACAAAATTTGATGCCCCAACCCCTATGATGCTAGCGTTGCTAACTTTCTTGGTATATAGGATTATTGTTTAATGTTTTCTGAGTTGCATATTATTTTTTCTTAGGCAGCCAATTCCCACAACTCTTACATCTCTCAGTCTTAGGTGGCTTCCCTATCTTCAGTTTGAATTAAATTTTTGGTTGGTTTTATATGTATTTTTTGGTTGTTATAGGTTTATTATAGCCTCATTTTACTTAATGGTTTCCTTTTGTACATAGTTAACAGTGAGTAATTCTCTCATGGTTCTATTTTTTTTAAGACTATCTCTAGTTACAACATCTTGCACTATGCATAAGATCACACAGATGTCCCAATATGGTTATTGCATAGTTTAAGTAGTTTGAATTACAAAATTAATGTTACATATATGTCAAAATATTTTGTTCAAATTAGGTTTTATTGAAGAGATTTCATTTTTTCATCATAGATATTAGGTGGTGCTCAATTGTTTATAATTATAAAAATTTGGAAGGGCAATATTTGTTTTTTGCAGTTTTATGGGGGAAAGGGTTTAGTTGTTTATAATTATAAAAATTTGGAAAGGCAATATTTATTTTTTGCAATTTTAGGGGGAAATGGTTTAGATAATTTATACTTGTTAATTGAATTACAATTATTTTTATTTCCCTTCTCCAAGAATAAATGCCCTTCCAATTGAAATTAAGACCCACCCTTCAAATTTGATCATTGCTTCCACGTAAAGGGTGTTTTTATCGGCCAATAGGCAATGAAATTAGACGAAAGGTAGGTTGGCTTAAATCCACATCGTTTCATGATCATTGCACAATATTTTCAATAAATCATGCAAACAAGTGGATATGATTAAAGGAAATGGAGGATTTGGGCGACTGAATACGCTCAGGACTACGAAGTATGAACTCAACATCATGGAAAGGACATATCAAATCATGTACCAAAATGGGAAGTTGCTATTTATAGGTGAGTAGGATGGCATAAAAAGATGCAACAAAAAAACCCGTTTGTTTATATTCTTAGCAGTACTTGTAGTACACCAGAGGAACACTGGTGATATGGAAAATGGATGTCATCCAATGAAGTAACACAAAGGATGGTATGGGTCAAGCAAGAAAAGGAAAGAGGAAGCGAGCATTGGGGCATGAGGGGGAAAATGATCGGGTGTCCCTAGATCAGTAAAAATTCATTTGGGAAGATTGAATGTTTGAGCTTGGGTTGCCCAGTGACATCCAACAGAGCATCAACGAGAAGGAGTAGAAGTTATGGGCGGATTTGGACAGGGACACCCTACAAAAGGAATGACGCAAATATGAATACTAGATCTTGGACCCGAGAAACATTACAGGAAGACTCATCCTCTACGAGCGAGCCATGACAATGTTCTGGGTAATGAAAAAACTTATGGGGCGCACGATGTGGGGGAAGCAAGAGCTGGGAGAGGACGAGGAGCAGATTGGGAAATGGAGGGAAAATATGAAGGACGAGTTGAAGATGCTGGAACAAAATATGGATGCTATCATGTAAGGCCTCGACATGTAGATCCCTCCAGCTACCCCCCCCCTCCCCAAATGGGCCAAGAGAATCGTGTGGGTAGCAATCTCCATGGACGCATCCCTGATGACCCTTATATTCTGTTATAAATGCTCTGTGTGTTGGATCTAGATGCCCAAGGGCTCTATGCTGATGTAATGTGTAGTATAGGTCTTATTAGTAACAGGTCTCATGGGGTTTTCGAATTTTACTATATGGTTGGATCATAATGGAGTAGTTTCCATACCAAGTTTTGTCAGAAGTATGCCATGTTGCAAGTCTGTTCCAAATCAGACTGTCATGGTACTTTTTTTCTAGTAAGTTGGGAAATGACTTTATCAACAGAAAGTAGACTATGCATTAGGATGTAATCTTTTATTTTCTATGTGAATAATATATCTTACTTACACAAAAATGGGCATCTTATTAGTTACACGCAATTGTCACTATGTTATTTACCCATTTTTTTGTAAGTAAGAAGGAATTTTTCTATTACCAGTAAATATGAATTTCAATATTACATATCTTAATAAAATCTCTTACTTAAATAAAAATGGGCATATTATTAGTTACTCACAATTGTCACTATGTTACTTACCCAAATTGTTTTTTCATAATAAAATCTCTTACACACAGTTGTCACTATGTTATTTACCCAATTATTTTTGTTAGTAAGAGGGAAGTTTTCTATTACTAGTAAATATGAAACACTATTACATATCCACAATATAGGTGGGTTTGCTCAAAACATGGAGTCAGATTGTAAACATGTATCCAAAAAGTGGATATACAAAGCATGATCCAAATCGAAAATATAACCATGGTTTCAACTACCCATCCTTTGTATAATGGTGGGTTAACAAACTATAAAATATAAAGAAAGAAAGACAATCTGATAAGTGACAACATAGGAGGTTAGATAAAAGGGAGAGAGGAGGATTGCTAGTCTCTCATAACATATTTTGCTTCTTCATCATTGGATTTACTGGTTTCTCCTTCTTTGGTTCCCTGTTGGTGCTCAAAAAGGTGGATCAGAAAGGTGAATAACTTATTGTATGTAACCAAGGTTTCACTTAGAATATTCTTTGAAAATACTCACTATGAGTTTTACCATTTCCCCAAAACTCTCCCGTTCACGCATTGCTCTAGACAGTATGAACTTCATTCTCCAGTAGTTGTTTATAAGTACATCACGTCTGAGTTTGAGTTTGAAATCTTCGAACACTTCATTCTCCATGGTTTTGATAGCAAAGAAAATGTGTTGAGGAGTATCTACACAGAAGATTTCCTCCTAGTCTATGTTTTTAGGCTCTTTTTGATGTTTGGACATGCTAGGAATCCGTAGACGAGATCTCTATATAGATTTAGGAGAGGAAAGAGAAGAGAACCTCGAAAACAATTAATTGAACTGAGTGTATTGCTACCTCTACGTTCTCCTACACCAACTGCAAAATCAATATTGGATTGAGTTGAGGCTTCTGAGCTTGGTTACTCTGCTATAATGTTCCTTCGCATATTTGCCATTATCGTCCATGTACTCGCTCCATGTGATCCATCGTATGTTGAACCTACAATGCCATCCCTCAAGTACTAGATCCATGTGATTCCAAGCATTTTTGTATGGTTTTTCTTCAAATTCATACTTCTTTGGATGCATACTGAGGTCTGTGTGGCCATGGATTTTATGCAATTCATTCGAGTCTATGGGTGTAGGGTTTCCATTTTCCATGACATGTTCCCTTCCCTTTTCTTTACGTTCATGACCGCTTTCATGCTCACCCGCCATATATGTTAGATTTTTAACATTAAGCTAGCATAACATTAGGATCTTTAACTGAGAGAACAACAAGCACAACAATCAAACACAAGAGACAATGAACACAATGTTTTTCCTCGGGGAAACCATAAATGGAGAAAACCCCACAACTTCCTCAGAGATAGAATCAACACCAAAAGTAAAACCCCAAAACAATAAGATGATCTCCCGACAGCAGTAACTTCTTTCTTCCTTGCCCCAGTGTCTTTCTCTTCCTTAGCTATGCGCTAAAACTGAGTGTGGATGAGTGTGTGATAAATAGTGAGGCTAGCTCTCTATTCATACTAATTGCCAACTTGACTAAACCCTACTAGGGTCAACCTCTCTAGGAGAGTCTAATAACTCTAGTGCCCCGGAACTGCGGGGACTTTAACCCTTAGAAAATAGGTGGGTTACCCACCTTGAATTGACATGACTTTTTTACATTATAGAAACTCTCGATAGGAACATCGAGGCATGACATGACTCAAGTACATTACAATACATCCTAGAATAAACATCGGGTTACAATACATAAGAAATACAAGTGAATACATTCCGAAGTTACAATTACATCAACACTCCCTATTAACTAGGAAGGTATTCTCTCGACACAATTTAACAACACAAGTCTTCTTCTCTATATCATCTGGGTCGTCGTCAAGCTCTCGTCATATTCATCTTCAAGTCATCTTCATCTTCAAGTCCTCTTCATCTTTAAGTCATCTTTCATTATTGGATTTGGATCATCACTTGATCTGGATCATCATCACTGGATCTGGATCATCACTGGATTTGGATCATCACTAGACATCATCACTGGATCTGGATCATCATTGGATCTGGATCATCACTGGACATCATCACTGGATCTGGATCATCATTGGATATGGATCATTACTGGACATCATCACTGGATCTGGATCATCATTGGATCTGGATCATCACTCGATCTGGATCATCACTGCCAAGTCATCTTCACTGGATCTAGATCCTCACTCGATCTGGATTAGTACCATAGGTGCTATCTCATGATTCTTCTCATCATAGGACGTTCTACAGAGCCAGCCCTTTTTCATGCTGGTTGTAGGCCTAGCCTCCATGTAGGTCTTTCTCAACGCTTATATCTGACCCTAAGTCAGAATGGCCCGTCCAACACTTACATATGACCTTGAATTGTCATAAAGTCACGCCCAACACTTACATATGACCTTGAATCATCATAAAGGCACACCCAACACTCACATATGACCATGAGAGGAACCTAATCCCCTCATCATGTTAGAATGGACCAGCCCTTACATCTGACCATGGAAGGGACCTCATCCTCTCCCATGTCAGAATGGCCCAGCCCTTACATCTGACCTACTCGTAAGAATGGCACAACACTTATATCTAACCTTACTTCTGATCATGTAGGAAACAATCCTATAGTCATATCAGAATGGCTTAGCATTCATATATGACATGGAAGGAACCAATCCTCTCACCATGATAGAATGGCTCATCCCTTACATCTGACCATGGAAGGAACTCAATCCTCTCACCATGTCAGAATGGCTCTGGGTCTCATCATTTCCCCTTGGAGAAAACCTCAATCTGGAGAACACCAAGATTTTCCCTGAAGTACTTGAACTTCACCCTAGCCAATGGCTTCGTCAACACATCAGCTATCTGTTCCTTCATTGCAACATACTAGAGCTTCATTTCTCCTCTCTGCACCATATCCCTGATATAGTGATACTTGCTCTCGATATGCTTCGAATTGTCATGGAACATTGGATTCTCTGACAACTTCACACAACTCCGGTTGTCACAATATATACAAGTAGCATCCAACTGGAGATCAAATAAATTAGACAGTAGCTTCCTCATCCATACTGCCTCACAACTAGCTGAACAAGCTACGACATACTCTGCTTCAGCTGTACTCAGTGCCACACAGGATTGCTTCCTACTAAACCAAGAGATCACACCTGATCCCATATTGAAGCAACACCCTGAAGTGATCTTCCTATCGATGGCACTACCTGCCCAATCTGAATCAACATAACCCTCCAGGTTAATCTTCTGACTCGCCTCATACTTGATCCCATAATCAATTGTACCCCTCAGGTACCTCAGAATATGCTTTGCAACAATCAAGTGAACATGTCTCGGATCTGTCAGGAACTGGCTCAAGGTGTTCACAGCAAATAAAATGTCTGGTCTCGTGTTCGTCAGATACATCAAGGACCCAATCATATGACGATACATCATAGCATCAACCGCTTCTGATGAAGCATCACTCAATAGCTTTAGGTTCGATGCCATAGGTGTGGCCATAACCTTGCAGTCCATCATCCCAAACCTCTTCAGGATCTCTACTGTATACTTCCCTTGTCCGAGGGATATTCCATCCGCATTCTGCCACACCTCCATGCCTAGAAAATAGTGCATCATTCCCAAGTCCTTCATTTCGAACTCGACAACAAGCTTTTTCTTCATATCTACAATCAAACCATCCATACCTGTTATAAATAGATCATCTACATATAGTAGGAGCATTACTATGTTTCCATCTTCAACCTTGTAATAAAGGTTGTAATCTGCTTTAATCTTGGTAAAGCCCAAACTGGATAGAAAGCTATAAATTCTTCCGTACCATGTCCTGGGTGCCTGTTTCAAACCGTACAGGTATTTCTTCAATCTACATACATGAGACTCCCTGTCATGTGTCTCAAAACCGAGTGGCTATTCTACACACACTTCCTCTTCTACTACACCATTCAAGAAAGCAGTCTTTACATCCATCTGGTGTATCCTCCATTTCATCACTACAGCCAGAACAAGTACTGATCTGATGGAAGTGTATCTGGCTACAGGTGCAAAGGTTTCTTCATAATCTATTCCTTCTTTCTGGGAGAAACCACGAGCCACGAATCTTGCTTTATGTTTTTCTATGCTACTGTTTGCAGCATGCTTGATTTTGTAGATCCATTTGGAAGTTACAAATGACTTCCCTTCTGGTCTTGGGACAACATCCCAAACATCATTCTTCATGATCGATTGATACTCTTCAATCATAACATCCTTCCATTCTTTCCATTCTGCTGCTTCTTCATAATTGGAAGGTTCTTTATCGATGAAATCACATAGTAATGCTACATATCCGGAGCAGGATCTGGTCCTATTTCTTTCTCTGTGATTCTCTTCTAGAGCCCCATATCTTTCTGCACCTTGGATAGCTTCTTGTACCCAAGCAGGTTTCCTCTTGTGAGGATTCTTCTCTTGAGGTGGATCTACAGGTCTTTGTGGTTCTTCAAATTCTCGATCTTCTTCTTGAGTTTCTTCATTCATGGTTGTGTCATGAATTCTGGGTGCTTCTGCTTCTTCAGGTTCTTCAGTAGGTTTCTTTCTGGATTTGTTGTAAGCTGTATCTTCATCAAATGTCACATCCCTACTGATGTCAATCTTCTTGAATCCTGGGAAATATATTCTGTAATCCTTCGAGCTTTCAGAGTATCCCACAAATATACCCTTCTTTCCTGAAGGATCTAGTTTTGTTCTCTTCTCTTTTGGAATGTGTATGTACACAGGACAGCCGAATATTCTGAGATGGCTGACTTCTGGTTTCTTGTTGGAGAAGACTTCTTTAGGAGTCTTGTTCTCAAGTACTCTGTGTGGAGTACGGTTCTATACATACACCACTGTTCTGGTAGCTTTTGCCCAAAGATGCATAGGAAGATCTTGATCATTAAGCATAGCTCTTGCAACTTCCATGATAGTTCTGTTCTTCCATTCTGCAATCCCATTCTGTTGTGAATTATAAGGAATGGACAACTCCCTCTTAATCCCCGAGTCTTTGCATAACTCTTTGAATTCATTCGATGTGAATTATCCGCCATTATCTGATCGAAAGGTCTTAATCTTCTTTTCAGTGTGATTCTCGATCAAGGCTTTGAATTCCTTGAACTTGCTGAATACTTCATCTTTGTTCTTCATGAAGTAAATCCATGTCTTCCTAGAAAAATCATCAATAAAAGAAACACAGTATACATACCCACTTAGATAACTTGATGACATTGGACCGCATACATCGGAGTGGATGATTTCCAAGATTCCTTTTTCCTTGCTCTTGCTACCTGGAAATGTCTTCTTTGTATTCTTTCCTTTCATACATCCTTTGCAGACCCCGTGATGTTTTGTTTGAATTTCTAGAAGACCTTCAACAGCTCTGCTTGCAAGTGGTAATGCTATGTAATGCACATGTGCAAGCCTTCTATGCCAAATCTCATTTGGCTCTACTATGTCATGGACTAAGGCTTGTTCTGGATGGCCCTTTAATTTGTACAATCCTCCTTCTTGTTCTCCAATCACTACTGCATCATCGATAGTCTTTCCTTTTGGCCACATGATGACTTGACCATCTATAAATGCAACCGTCATTCCTTTTAATGCAAATATGGAGAGAAGGTTCTTCTTTAGTCCTGGTACAAACAATACTTCTTTCATTGTCATAGACTTTCCAGAGTCTAGATTATAGGAGGATTCCCCACTACCTTTAATTGGATATTGGTAGTCATCTTTGAGCTTCACCTTGTGAGGTGATTCATGTTCTGATAGTCTCACAAAGGATTCCTTGAATCCTGTCATATGCTTGGAAGCCCCACTGTATATAAGCCAATCATTGCTTCCATGTGTGCTATTTCCCGTGAGAGCGAAAATCAAAACATATTCTTCATCACTTAAAGAATATTTACTTTCATATTTGGTCTTCTTTGTGGAAGGTTCATCATCCTCTGTAGCATGAGCATGATGTCTTCACTTGTTTTTTTTCTTCTTGTGAGAGTTCCTTTTGATTTTAGGACAAGATCTTGCAAAGTTTCCTATTTCATCACAAGTATAACATCTGAGTTGAGATTTCTTGTGAGAAGAGTGATTACCTTTAGAATTATGATGATGATGGTCCCTTCTGGGTTTCTTGGATTAAACTGTGAGAGCTTGATTTTCACTTCCCATCTTCTCTTCTCGAGCTACTATCTGAGCTTCTTCTTGTGAACATTCTTCCCAAAGTCTACTGAACTTGACTAACTACTTTCTGGCATATATCCCTTGAATGAAAGAGTCCCATGTCCTAGGGAGACCATTCAAGGTGGTCATTACAATCTCTGCATTTTACACTTCTTCATCTATTGCTTCCAGTTGTTCCTTGATCTGAGAAACTCTAGTGAAGTAAGACTGGATGGTATCTGCATGATGAATCTTCACATTCTTCAGTTGGTTTCTCAGAGTCATCTTTTGTTTTATGTTCTTCCCTTCAAACAATTTTGTTAGGGAATCAAACATAGCTTTAGGTGTCTTTAGGGAGGACACTTGAGGTGATCTTTGATTGAATCAGCAATAATCCTCTTTTCCATAACCAACTTCTTCTTGTGTAAGGCCTTAGCCTCATCTCCCTCTGGAACTGGAACCTCCTCATTGATATAGGAGTCCAACTCATTTTCTTCCAGGACCAGAAAGATCCTATACTTCCAAGCTTAGAAGTTATCAACTCCCTCAAGATTTTCATCAAGCTTGGTATGATGAGACATCTTTAACTGAGAAACAAAAATGGAAATACAAAAGATTTAGATCTTACCAGGTCAAGATGTCAGATATGGATTTGGAGTTGAAATCCTACAGTGTTGGTTTAGGAGCAGATTAGGGTTTTGCTTTTCTGGAGTTCTGTCCAACCAAATGCTTTGAATTTGATCCCTAACTTTTATTTTGGGGAGGAGATCAATCTAGGCCTGGGCTCACTGAAAAATTCCACTTCTGTGAAAAGCCCTAATTTCTGGTAGCAATGTCGGGTCCAAAACTGAAAAACCTCAGAATTGGATTCTGTTTCGACAGAAAGATGCGCCCTAGGGAGGAGAGTTATTCCACCCTACTTTTGCTGAAAATATGTGGAGAGAGATCCACAAAATAGGAATCCCTAGTTCCCATAGCTGCACAATGTCTTCTTCTCAGATTAACTCTGATACCATGTTAGATTTTTAACATTAAGCTAGCATAACATTAGGATCTTTAACTGAGAGAACAACAAGCACACCAATCAAACACAAGAGAAAATGAACACAGTGTTTTTCCTCGGGGAAACCATAAATGGAGAAAACCCCACAAATTCCTCAGAGATAGAATCAACACCAAAAGTAAAACCCCAAAATAGTAAGATGATCTCTCGACAGCAGTAACTTCTTTCTTCCTTGCCCCAATGTCTTTCTCTTCCTCAGCTATGCGCTAAAACTGAGTGTGGATGAGTGTGTGATAAATATATAGGCTATCTCTCTATTTATACTAATTCCTGACTTGACTAAACCCTACTAGGGCCGACCTCTCTACGAGAGTCTAATAACCCTAGTGCCCCGGAACTGTGGGGACTTTAACCCTTAGACAATAGGAGGGTTTCCCACCTTGACTTGACATGACTTGTTTACATTATAGAAACTCCCGATAGGAACATTGGGGCATGGCATGACTCAAGTACATTACAATACATCCTGGAATAAACATCGGGTTACAATAAATAAGAAATACAAGTGAATACATTCCGAAGTTACAATTACATCAACAATATCTTTGGAGAAACTCTGTCATATTCCTTTCCAAAATTTTGCCATAACCTGTTTAGAAACTCCTCTCAGTTATATGCTTCCTCACCGAAAATCCACCATAATACTTGGCAAAGCTGCACCATATATTTTTCGAAACTCTGCCATATTCCTTGCTGAAACTCTACCACATCCTTTGTTGAAACACTGCTAAGTTTTCTGCTTCCTTGCTGAAACCCCACCATAATCCTTGCCAAAGCTGCGCCATATCTTTGTCGAAACTCTACCATGTTCCTTCCCAAAACACCACCATATCCTTTGTCGAAACTCCGCTAAGTTATTTTATTCCTTGTTAAAATTCCTCCATAATCATTGCCGAAGCTATGCCATATATTTGTCAATACTATGTCATATTCCTTGCCGAAAATCCGCCATATCCTTTGCTGAAACTCTGCTAAGTTATCTGCTTCCTTGCCGAAACTACGCCATAATCCTTAATGAAGCTGTGCCATATCTTTTTCAAAACTCTGCCACATTCCTTACTGAAACTCCGCCATATCCTTTTTCGAAACTCCTATAATTTCTCTGCTTCCTTGTCGAAACTCTGCCATAATCCTTGCCGAAGCTGCGACATATCTTTGCCGAAACTCTTCCATATTCCTTGTTGAAACTCTGCCATATCCTTTTCCAAAACCCAACTAAATTCTATGCTTCCTTACCAAAACTCCGCTAAGTTAACTACTTCCGTGCCAAAAATCCACCATAATCCTTTCCAAAGTTACGCCATATATTTGTGGAAACTCTACCATATTCCTTGTCGAAAATCCGCCATATCCTTTGCCGAAACTCTGCTTAGTTCTCTGCTTCCTTGTCGAAACTCCACAAAGTTCTTTGCTTCCTTACCAAAACTTCACCATAATCCTTGCCGAAGCTACGCCATATATATGCCGAAAATGTTCCATATTCCTTGCTGAAACTCCGCCATATTCTTTGTCAAAACGCCGCTAAGTTATTTTCTTTCTTGTAAAAAATATTCCATAATCATTGGTGAAGCTACACCATATCTTTTCTGAAACTCTGCCATATCCTTTACCAAAACTCTGTTAAGTTCTTTGCTTCCTTGCCGAAACTCCACCATAATCCTTGTTGAAGCTGCACCATATCTTTGCCAAAAATTCATTTTCGAAACTCTGCGATATCCTCTACTGAAACTCCGCTAAGTTATCTACTTCGTTGTCAAAAGTCCGCCATAATCATTGCCGAAGCTGCACCATATATTATTCAAAAATATGACACATTCCTTACCTAAACTCTGCCATATCCTTTGCCGAAACTCCGCTAATTTCTCTGCTTGCTTTCCAAAACTCAGCCATAATCCTTGTCGAATCTATGCCATATATTTTTCGAAACTCTACCATATTCCTTACCAAAACTCCACCATTTGCTTTGCCAAAACTCAACTAAGTTCTCTGATTCCTTGTCGAAACTCCACCATAATCCCTACTGAATCTATGCCATTTATTTTCCGAAACAATGCCATATTCCTTACCGAAAATACGCCATATCCTTTTCCTAAAATCTTCTATGATCTCCACTTTCTGCTGAAATCCCATCATTTCCTTTGCTGAAACTCCGTTAGTTTCTTTGCTGAAACTCCGCGAGTCACTCCGTTTCATCCAAAACACTGGCAATTTTTCCAGTCTCATAAGTTCTCATCACTTTTCCTGATGTGGGTGTGTTCATCCCTCTCATTATGCTAAGGGTCCACATGAGCCGTGAAGCCACGTGATGAGGAGCGACTCCACTAAAGAGATTTGACAAAGAAAGCGGGCCACATCAATTCACTAATATGTCATGGTAAGCGAAAAGGTACGGATCCTAACCACAGGTACAACTAAGCATAAATCGAAAAATTCTTTGAGACAATCCTTTTAGTTTGGGAAGGGGGTCCGTCATTACACTCTCCCATACTAATTAACCGCAGTCGCTTCACCCAATCCATACTATAACTTCCGCCACGAGCTTCGACTTTTTCCCTTACACCACCTTAATTTACGCCACCTTTATAAAAACACCCAACAATATTCCACACTATACATTGTTGTCTTGCATGCTACAACTTCGGTATCCAAATTTGAAAGTTTTACTAGTTTCATGTGTAATTGAGATCCCTAAAAACGTCTTGGGAGGGTTCACATTCCGCCATGAACCAAAGTCAATGGAGCCATTGCGCCGAGACGTGGAAGGTTTTGGAATTTTTAAGGAAGTCGGCTGGACTTCGTATTTTGAAAGATTGACCAGGTTTGATGAGGAGGTTGCATTACAATTTGCACAAAATTTGATGGAAGATTATTGAGGAGTTGGGGAGATGAGAATTGAAGTGTTTAACCAAATCATAGCAGAAGTAACAAATCTTCCATGAACAGGAAAGACCTAGTTTGGTTGGAAAGTCCCTGTGCCGATTGCAAAAGAGTATTTCTTAGCAATAGGAGAGGTTGTTCGACCGAGAGGATAGGGGACTGCATTGGAATCTCTTCCTCATCCTTGGGACTAGGTTACCGTATATTGGAAGAAGTATATCACCTATGAAGGTAGGTACAAAGTTGTTTATACCTATGATTTGTTTTATTATGTCACCTTCATCATGGTATATTAGTAAACATGCCCTATTATCTTCTAAACTCTCTACAAAACATGGCACATTATGTTAGAAAGGCCAAGTTCCTCCAAGGTTATCTTACCAATCATGGCCTCATTAAACTGATAATTTTAAGGGAGTCACAAAAGAGGTATCAATGATGGGTTCAATTGGTCACTAGAATAAACCCTATGGCCATAGAAGAAGGAGAAAGTGAATTTGAAAAAGAAGAGAAGCATGTCCTATCAGATAAATAAAAAGACAGGGAATCTGAAAGGGTAGAAGTCGATTAAGGAGATCCAAGTCTAGTTTGACAGATAGACAAGCTTGGGACAATTCCTGGGCCCTGTCAAGGAATTGATGAAGAAATCAATATAGAGAAGCCTTCCGATAAACCTAGGACTTAGGATGATGATCTTTTTCCTCCCATAAACGAATAATTAGAAACGAATCCAACGAATTCATAGGAATTAACCCAGGAAGGATTTCCATTGGAAAGTGGAGAAGAAAGATTAATGGAAGGGATTGAAAAATCAAGGAAGGTGACTCAAGAGGATGAATCCTCTGAAGAATTTAGAAAATTGGAGGAATAATCATCATGAAAGGATGATTCTTTTGTTCCCAATTAAGTTGAAATACTCACAGAGGGGTTCATTTCTCATAGTCAACGATGAAGTAAAAGAATATTGAGCACTTCAACTCAGTCACCCTTTCAATTGAAAAAAATGACGACTCGATCTACTGTCTTTGCAGAGGCATTACAATTGCATAAAAAATGTATTGAAGTCCCCATTTTAAGACCTTGGTCATCCTCTATCATACAAGAACCATGGGTTGCAGATAGACAACAAGGGATTTCTCCTATAACACAAGAACCAGGTAGCAACTTAACTTCAACATCAAGGTCTACTGACACACAAGAACATGTTGTGGAAAACAGTCTCGTTCAAATAGAGACAATGATTTTGGAAAATGACATGTTCAAATAGGAGGTACATGTGCTCCAGGGAGAATTGCAACGGTTGAAAGAAATATTGAAAAATCAAGCAAGTCATAAATTGAATACATTAGCAGAGCTTGCTGATAAGATCCAAGACTATCGTTTATGAGGACGCTGAGCATGATGAATATGTATTCCCAAAATGTGGGGATATTTACAAGATTGCAAGATACACGGTTACTCTCATGGAACACTCGACTTGGAGAAAGATGTAGCCAAGTCAGGAAAATAAAGAAGTTGTTACTGAAACACAAGAACCAATGAAAATATAAAATAGATAGGTTGTAGAGACACCAAATTTATTTTCTGAAACACAAGAACCAACATCTTAGGACTCCACCCTTCCCATAAAAGATGGTAATTTGATGGTTCAGGAGCCTCATGAAATCATTGAGTTAAATGAAGAAGGCCATGAGGAAACATAGGATATTCCTCTGCTAAAATTCTAGTTAAATAATTTGAGATATCAAACTACCCTATATGGGGAAGGGGTAATTCCTCTTCCCACACATAGGAAAGTCATTAAGGATCTTAGGGACAAATGGAAAGAAGATTCGATGTTTCAGAAGTTTCGTTGGAAAGAATTACAGGAAAAAATAAGGGAATTTAAAAAAAATAAGACCATGAATAAATAAAAAGAGAAGATGTATACATTGAGTCAAGAATTATTAATTTGTAGGGGTCCATATCCTTCTTATTCATTTTTCTTGTATGAACGAATGACTCTTTTTAAGTTGAAATCTCTTAAGGAAGGCCCCATCAACTTTTTTACAGTTCCCTATTTTTTAGATACTCTCTCTCAAAGTGATTTCTCTGAGCCAAATATGTTATGTGAATTGTATTTACATGAGGTGGCATGTCCCATGAATATTCAATTTAATCCCATCCCTTAGATAGGGGATGTAAATTTAAAGGAATTCACTTATTTTGTTACTAACAATATTTTGTGGTGGAATGACTCACAAACCATTCAAAAAATGAAGAAAATTATACTTTATGGATTCGAGGTGAACCACAATCTTTTGTGGCAATTATTGACAAGCATCAAAAGTTCCTTTCTTATCCATCAAAGGCTAATCAATTGGCAATGCTTCAACAAGATGTCATAAATACATGTATGCAACTTATAAAGTGACACGAACCTTATGATTTACAAGGCAATAGATCCAGATGGGATGCTTCTTCAACACTTATGAAGACAAGGGACCCCTATTGTTTTGAAAATTTTTCTCAAGCTTTGAATCAGGTCCCTAGTTATGTTAAAAGTATTCATAGTTGTGGAATAATTGGATAGGGTTGTGTTTCAAATTTTCTATCCCATGGTTTCATGATAAGAAGTATAAAAATAGATACAAGCTAACTACGAAAACATAAATACAGTGCTGGGAGGAGTTGATTGCTTGTATTAATGGATACAGGGACAAGGATGATAAACCAAAATATTCTTTCAATATCACTCACCTCCATAGACAAAGCTTTGACCCAGATTCAGATTCGGACTAACCAAAGTTTGTTGCATGAGAACATGCAACTATGTAGTTGGGGGCAATTATGGGTAGGTATAACTCATTTTTATTTCATTGAATTAATAATTCTTAAACTTATATCTGTCTATGGGTTTTGTTCCTGAATAAGCTAGATTATTTGATATTAATGGAGTTAGTTGAACGCTACATGAAATTGAGACAAATCAAGATGCTGATACACAAGGAAGTGTATCAATTTTCCGATACACAAAGATAGTACCAGCTACTGATACACAACGAAGTGTAGATCATTTTGCCGATACAAAATGAATTGCCCCAACTGCTCGGATACACAAGGAAGTGTATCAGTTTTCCAAGACAAAAAGATAGACGCCCCAACTATAAATACACAAGGAAGTGTATCATTTTATCGATACATAAAGTTAGTCCCAATTGCCGATACACAAGGAAGTGAATCAGTTTTTCGATACATAAGGAATTTCCCCAACTGCTGATACACAAGGAAGTGTATCATTTTTCTGATACACAAAGAATATGGAAGTCCCAGATGCCGATACACAACGACTGGAATTTTATTTAGAATTGGAGTTGTTTGAGTCGATTTACATTTCCTCCCATGTTTCCGAAACAGTGTGCTCTAAGTTATTACTTATGTTTCTGTCTGAGTGTTGAAACAACTAGTTAATTAGGAATGCAATTGATTGAACACTCGACTGTGTATTGTGATTCTTTTTCCAGAAGTATAGAAGGGTTGTGTTACCTCTGTATTCTGTCACTGAGTTTAGTTAATGTTAAATTTTCTTCATTTCCAAGATTATTAATGATGAGAGAATTTGATTGAATGAGAAGACATTTCATAGTGTTTCAATTCCAAGCATCTTTCCTTACAATAGTAATTTGGATCATTAGAGAGAATTTGAGGTCAAAAATGGGCCTCAAAATGACCAAAATGTACTATAAAAATCAACCAATTACATTCTAGTAGATGACATCATCCCCCAT